>JAJLTG010000078.1:0-37746 GCA_030568095.1 Naumovozyma baii
AATCTCATGGACGATTAGTCAATCTGCGATTACCCGCTTGAACTTGAAAGCATATATAAGTCGACGAAGTCGACGTTACATAATAGATATATACGTTCCATTAAAAGAGGGACAGACGAAATAGAACGCAAGAAAACTATCCATCAGGATAATAGAGAACTACTTCAACAACCTTTACTCACTCATCCACTCTATTACATTGCAAATGAACTCTCGGTAGCCAAGTTGGTTTAAGGCGCAAGACTGTAATTTAAAACACGAAATCTTGAGATCGGGCGTTCGACTCGCCCCCGGGAGATTATTTTTTTGATGGCATCAGCAGGAAATATTTAACATCTGTCTTAAACTACTAAAATGAGAAGACTTTAACCATAGACTAATCTATATAATAAAGTTAAGATATAGTCCAGATTAATACAGGAAGCTATGACTACCTTAGAATTTGAAGATTTACCCTATAAGGAAAGCGATGACGTTACTGGCTATAAGAAGTATGATATTCATGAAGGTATCATATTCTGTATTGAATTGTCAAGATCTATGCTTGAAGAAGTTGCTGACTTGAATTACAAAGTACAGCTATTGGAGATATTAGAGTCTCTATATGAGTTGATGTTTCAATTAGTTATCACGAGACCATCTACCGGAATTGGATGTTATATACATAATTGTGCTGAACCAGATGGCATATTTGAATTCTTTCCACTGAGAGATGTTAATGCCAATGATATGAAAAAACTAAGTGATCTGTTGGAAGATTTGAGATTAGGAAGAACCACTCTTTCAGAATATTTCAAGTTCGACTTGATAAATGGAAATCTGAAAAGGGTACCGTTAGAGAAACTGTTCAATTTTCTTTTGGATAAATTTTCATATTCCTCTTCTAATAACCAAATGTATCGTAGTAGGAAGATTTTCCTGTTTACTGATAATGATTCACCATCTGAAGTAGATGATAAGGATGCTACTTTAAGAATACGAAGAATTGTCGATGATATGAATGATAATTACATAAATTTTGTTACTTTTTTCATTGGTAGAAAGAATAAGCCATTTGATAACACTTTCTACGCGGATGTCCTTAAGTTGAAATCAAAGGTTAGAGAAGAGAAATCTCTCCCAGTGGATACGAAAGATGATTATTATTTTGAATTTGATGGACCTAATACCAGTCCCATAACCGCAAACTATATCAAGTTAAAGATACTTCGAAAAAAGGAGATTAAAAGAACCATGTTTCAGTGTCCTTTAATACTTGATGAAAAAAAGGATTTTATCATATCTATAAGAGGTTACACGATAGTTACTCATGAAAAACCTGGTACTCGTTACAAATTAGTATATGAACATGAAAACATCAGGAAAGAAGCATTTTCAACGAGAAAATTTCTAGACCCAAATACTGGTGAAGAAGTAACTTCAAAAGATTTTACAAAAATTTTTCCGTATGGAGATCAAGATATAGAGTTGAAGGATGACGAAGTTTTGAAGATTAGTGACGAATACTCCAATCATGATTCATTTTTGAAATTGATTGGATTTAGATCCATAAAGAAAAGTCTCCATTATTTCAACAACATTGATAAAGCATTATTTGTCGTTCCTGATGAATACGAGTACGAAGGTTCAATACGGACAATGGCTTCGTTATATAAAACTTTGAAGAAAAAAGAAAAAAGTATGATTGTTTGGGGGAAATTAAAATCAAATTCCAATCCCTCGTTGTTTATCTTATTTCCAAGCAGATATGATGATAGAAATGAAGGATTTTATCTATACAGACTTCCCTTCTTAGATGAGATACGAAAATTCCCCAAATTAGTAACATATCACAATGTTGCCGAAAATACTGATTATTCAAACTTAGTTAGGATCACAGAAAATATCATCGGTTACTTTAATTTGAAAAATGGTTATGAGCCATCTGATTTTAAGAATCCCGGTTTACAAAGACATTTTAAGATTTTACACGATTATCTATTACAAATTGAAACTGATTCCAATGAAAAAGGTGCAGAAGAAAAGAAGGCAGACTTTTTGAATGAAGATGATACTGTGAACAAGATATCACATCTTAGAGAAAAAATTTTAATATCAAAAAAATCAAATGATTCAACTGAACAAAGATTGGATAAATATCTCAACCTTTGGAATACTTTCTACAGGAAGATAGAAAAGGACAATAATATGTGTACAGCAAAGCCTACCAAGAAAGCAAACACCCAACTAAATTTATGAATTTGTTAATTAAATGCAGATATTTTTTAGAATATTTTTTTTCTTATTTATATTAATTCTAATTGACAGACCATCGACAGATGGTCGCTTGGGTACTCCCCTGTATGTGGCTGGCCATGCCCATGTTTTTCCATTTCTGTGGCAGGTGGCATCTTTAAAAAACCTCTTATTCTCATTGAATTTTCCTTTTCAAAATTCTCAAGGAGATCAACTTCTTGACAATTAGTAAAATCCCAAAGTTTAATGTAAAAAATGTAATCTAATAGTCCGTTCCAGGTATGTGCCCAATTGGAAATTTCTGGTTCGCTACGATCATTATCTAGACCAGCATTCTCAGGATGTACTTCCTTATATCCAACACCATACAGTGAAATTGCTCTCATGTTTAACCTATTATGTAATTCCTCCATCTGTTTCACTAATTTCTCTTGCACTTCATTTGCTGTGAATGTTTCTGGAACAGGTGTTTGTGGTTGGTCTTTGCCAAACTTTTCAATATTTCCACCCTCCTCTTCCTCAACTCCTTCCTCTCCATCCCGCTTCTTTGAAAACTTATAAGAAGTGCTACATTCTATGACCGTTTTTGCTCTTCCTTTGTAATGAACAGGTTTTGATGTCATTGATAAATAAGGTGCGTCAAATGGCTGCGAATTGAAATCACCACTAAAGAAAGGATACCAATGGTTCATGTTACCATCATTGTTATTTTGAAGAACATTAATACGGTGCATAAACTCCTTCATTTTGCTTAAAACCACACAGCATTGTCTAGTACGCTCATATGTACCGAATGGATGCCAGAACAAATGCGTAGTTCCGATAATGATTCCCATTTTGGAAGTACCTTTAGTGAATTGTGAAAGAGCTTTTTCAGTAAACTTCAAAGCGATCACCATACCGGCATTATTTGTAGTAGTTCTCGGTTCGATTGGTTCAGATGACTCCCTATCAAAGTCGATCAACATTTTATCTGCAAGTGTAAATAAGTCTTTTCTCCAAATAATAGCAACACCATGATTCTTGGATGTTTTATGATGAAACTGACTTTCATAGCCAATTTTGGCAAATTCTGATCTCCAGAAACTTTGAAATTGCAAATAATCAATTTCTTGAAGACACATTACGTCGGGATTGTAATATCTGAATTCATTCAAGAGAACTTTAGATCTCTTGAACCATTTAAGTGCGTCTCCACTATCTGGGAATAGTTTCCTTCTTATTAGCGCCTGAGCAAGACAATTATAAGTCATGATAGAAAACTGGAAGCCAATTAAGGGATCCTCTTCGTGTAAATGCAGCATTGGTCTCTTTATAAATTGCAAATCAGGTGGAATGCTGGTATCAATACCTTGTACTACCAGAGCATCTTTCTTAGCTTGTCTTTGTAATCTGATGGCAGCAATCTCCTCGGGGGTTGGCTTTCTCCGCTTTCCTTTCCCTTTCCCTTTGCTCTTTTCTTTAGTATTTATTTTATTCTCTGACTTTTTACTCTCTTTTTCTTCAATCTCATCTTTCTCGGCTGTGATCTTATCTTGAGCAGGCTCTGACCGTTCCGCCGAGTAATTATCAATGCTCTGTATTCTCAAGTCATTCTGTTGCTCGTCAACCAATTCATATGGTTCATCCTGAATTGCTTTGCTATTAGTCTTACATCCCGATTGAAGAGCTTGCTTAACAACAGGTTTTATGTTATCAATTTCTCTTGATTCTTTTTTCCAAAACACACTCTTTAAAATATTCATTTCCAAAGATATTTTCAAGAATTTTTTGCTATCTCCAATGTAACGAATCAGATATTGATTACTCTTGTTCTTACGATATTCTGTACGTACATATCAATCTCGAAGTCTTTTTCTTACTTTTTTTAACTGCATCGTCTGGAACCGTAATATATGATTACATCAGCTGATCACCTTACTGGTTAACAGTCTTGTAGTTTTAATTACAAGAGCTTTCTATAGAATATATTTACGTCTGAAATTCGAGTATCCCATCCACAGATAATATCTTAGTGACTTGACAATTATTTACAGTGTCACCGATCTTGGGATACTTTTTCAATTTGGGATTGAGTTTTATCTCCCCTCTTGCAAATGAAAACTCTGGAATAACACATCTAGCTGTTCCTTCTGAAACAACAGAGGTGATTATAACGTCAAACTTTGTGTTTCTATCTTTTTTTAGTAGGTTCTTTATATGAGACAAGGTCAGATACGTGTTCGAGGCTGTACTGACTTTCTTTAAAGTGTCAACTCTAGATTGAATATGCGGAACAAGATTGTTTATTTGTTGTTTCACAAAGGGTAACGGATATCCCTTGAGATGATTATGCAATTGAATGTGATTGATTAAATCCGGAAACCTTCGTAATGGAGAAGTCACTGTTAAGTAGTTATTACTTCCAATCATCGCGTGTGTAGATGCATGTCCGGAATAGTAGCTCGAATTTAATAATGATTGTACCTTTACAATGTCTTCAAGTGTTGGCAACTTACCCATTTTACAAGATGATTTCAGCTTATCAAATTCTATTTGAGCAGCCTTCTCTAAGTTTAATTCATCGTAACATCTGAAAATGACAGGAATATTATTATCTTTGCAGTAACGTCCTGTCAGAGTATTTGCCAATATCATCATTTCAGTGACTAATTCATTGGATGCGCTGCTCATTTGGTCTACAAATGATATTTCAAAGGTAGGCTCATTATTATTCATAATGATTGGCATGCCCTTGTTGAATCCCTCACCAAATATTATCGCTTCATTTTCCTGTATTCTCTTTCTTTTTAGTATTCCAGCGATCGTGGATAATTGATTTAGATCTTGCTTTATCTGATTCTTATCTAAAGTAATTTCAGATTTTAAAATGTTGTCAACATCATCGTATGTCGCCTTGGGGAAATTAGACACAATACCTAATCGTACTTGAAATGTATCAAAACATATATCTAAATGTGTTTCATCTTGGTCTAATTTCACATCAACAGAAAATGTTATTACTGGTGTTTTCTTACCTTGAACACCGAGATCAGCCTGTCTACAATATGACGTGGGTAGCATTGGAACTACAATATCTGCCAGGTACGTTGTGAACGATTTTGTAAAGGCAATTTTTAAAACGTCATCATTTACACCATTATGAAAGTTTTTTTCGTTATTACACTGTGGGAAAAAAATTGCAGGATCAGCAATATGAATATAAAGAGTAAACGTACTATGTCCCCTATTTTCAATAGATATACCATCATCTATTTCATGAGCTGTCTCTGAATCAATGCAGTATACTCTTAAATCACCGAAATCAACTCTATTTTCCATTTCCTTCTGAATCAAATTTTTGTTAGGAACAATGTTATCGTAAAAGTTTTGTTGTGACTTGCCAAGTTCTAGATTTGTGGGTAAGGAAAGAGCATGGTTCGTTGAATATGGATTTGATGAGGTTATATTTGCATTGATCGTATTCAACAGCTTGTTACATGAGTCTCTAGATACATCACATAATTCGTATTCCTTTGTGCCTCTAAATAATTTGGAAATCAAAGTTGTTATCTTGGGACTATTCTGTAAATTTCCCGCGACAAAATCCTTTAACAGTTTAATCACATGAGAGAAATTTATTTGAAGCTCTTGATACTCTTCTTCATTAAACAATTTTGAGAACTTGAGTAATTGCCTGTAGTTGTCCTTCTCCAGTTCTTCAACTAAATTAGTATAATAATGGTGGTATGAAAATAAGGGAAGTGCTGCTACCGTTGTAGGAAATAATGATGCAGAATTCCTTTGGAAACTTGACCAAAGAAACGTTTCTCTCTGTTCTAATAGGGACCAATACACAGAAATTGTCAATGAAGAGTCTAATATCGGATTAGAGGATATATCTAATTCCTGTATCATTTTTGTAACATAGCTAGGTCCAATCCTGGGGTCACAGGCTTTGGCTAGATCAAGTTTTTCCACTGCTTTTACTAAATATATAAATGGAATAT
This sequence comes from Naumovozyma baii, assembly GCA_030568095.1. Classification (NCBI taxonomy): domain Eukaryota; kingdom Fungi; phylum Ascomycota; class Saccharomycetes; order Saccharomycetales; family Saccharomycetaceae; genus Naumovozyma; species Naumovozyma baii. Next base: position 6,225 of record JAJLTG010000078.1, read on the forward strand.
CGATTGGACCTTGATCATCTTGTATATGCCTATGTAATAGCTCTAACTTTTTCATGGTTGTAGGTAGATGGAAAGATGCAGATTTAGAAATCTCAGCGGGAGTAGTACTTGTAACCAGCGTACGAGCTAGATGAGGTAATATAAAGGTTTCCTTTTGCATACCTTTTACGGTTCCGATTGGTTCATAACCATGGTCTAATTCTTTTAATATTAATTTCTTGATACCCTTTGGTATTTGATATGGTATTCTAATCTCAATATTGCTCTTAGTAACAAAATAAAGTCTGCCAGATATGGATGCAAATGTGTATCTAGGGTCTTCCACACTTTCTGGTAATTGTACACACATGGAAAGCTCTGACGGGTTGTTTCGCAGTATAGCAAGATCACCGACCATTAAAGATGAATTCCATAAGTCTCCATAATTAAATTTAAAAATATTTGGAGGTCTACCAGATCCACCAGAATAGGGCTTTTTAGACGTTAGATCAGCTAATGATGATAACTCATGCCAACAGTTTGAAGGTCTAGTGTACCTCTCCAGAAACCTTTTCTCGTACTCCATTCGTATTTGAGATAAACTTTTCAAAGTTATATCTGGTTCCAATTCATTAGTTCTCTTTAAAAATGAGTCTTTAATTTCTTGTATATCCTCAGTGGTAAGCTTCCTTGCTGATGAACCCTGATATTTACTCTTGGAATACGTATTATTTAAATATAATGGTTTCCGTTTGAAGGTCGGTTGCTTCCTGAGAAGAATAGAATAAGTGTAGAACCATCGTGGTGACGGTACTCCCTTCATAACTATTAAGTCCTTCCGTCCTGATAACCTTTAAGGAATCACCTGGTTGGGGGTGATGCACAGTGTTCTGATGTTTTAATTTTTTTTCCAAATCTAAACATTTCTGTTACGGGAATAACAACATATTAACCATTTCTCATTAGATAATGGATTTAAAGGATATATCAGAAAACTGATGGCATTTAATAATTGATATTATATAGTAGTGCTATAGGCAAGCCTAAGAAAAGAATTTTGCATGAAGAGAGGATTTCATACATGCATTACTGGTATCGGGAACCCAGAACCGCTGTACAAGGGAACTAGGCACAACGTTGGCCTATTCATACTCGACGGCATTAAGAATTATCTTGTGGGTAAAGATATTGGGTATTCACCATGCAAAAAGGTACATAATGTGCATGCACAGTACTTAATCGTTTCACCGAGTCTTATAATGATTAGGTCAGATGGTGAATATATGAATCGTAGTGGAGCCAATGTAGCGCCCATATGGAAGAAACTCAATGCAACGTATCAATTAAGACATGTTATTATACATGATGATTTAGAGAAGGCTTTAGGAACCGTACAATTAAGAGGACCTGACACGTCACTCCGAGGACACAATGGATTGAGAAGTATATCAAGTGTGCTGGGAGGTAAAAATGATTTCTACAAGTTGAGCATTGGTATTGGGCGTCCACTAAGTAAGGATTCGAAAGATGTGTCAGATTATGTCTTAGGCAAGTTTCTACCCAATGAAATGGATATTCTTCTAGAAAAAAGTTTAAACTCTGCGATAAACCTGTTGGGTCTACGAAGGCAGTGAAAGTGAACTCACACGTTGACTACATTCCACGTCCTGATAGAACTGCTAATCAATCAATTAATAAGTAAGATATATGTACATCGAAATAATTAGTGACACTTCAAGTAAAACGGATGTAACGGACCGTTACTAACGGTAGCTATCCGCTTCGTATAAGCCAATTAAGCGATAACGCAGTGAGTATGGCAGAGAATGGAAGGTTGAAGTAAAGATGGCATGGTTATAGATGCAATGCGATGATTGTGGAGCGATGGACACAGTGTATAGTAGACCGTGAATACAATTTAGTTGTGTATTGACAAGGTTTGATATAAGAAGTAAGACTTTCCATACCTGTTGAACAAGATAATCTCGCTCCGTTAGTGTTGAGTCTACGTTACGGCACTATTAAAATTAACCATCTTGTAGAATCACATCTCTCAACTTTGTTAAATGGGAAAAATAATAGAATTGGCATTCCATCCATTGGAATTGAAATCAGCTTTGGTCTTAAAATATATAAGACAACCTTTATTCCCAATCAAAAAGGCATCGTTGAGCTCAACAAAGGAAAAATGTTATGAATTGCTTGACTTAACATCGAGATCATTTGCTGCCGTGATAAAAGAATTACATCCAGAATTACGTGATGTGATAATGGTTTTTTATCTGGTGTTACGTGCTTTGGATACCATTGAAGACGATATGACTATTGATCCGAAGTTGAAAATTGGGTTATTACGCAATTTTGACCAGAAATTAGACTTGGATAAATGGACATTTGATGGCAATGGACCTAATGAGAAAGACAGAGATGTGTTGGTAAGTTTTAATTGTATATTACAAGAATATCACACTTTAAAAAAAGATTATCAGGATGTCATTAAAGAGATCACCAAGGAAATGGGAAATGGGATGGCTGATTACATTCTGGATGAAAAATTTAACTTAAACGGCCTGGAAACCGTTCAAGATTATGATAAATATTGCCATTACGTGGCAGGTCTAGTAGGTGTAGGGTTAACTAGACTGATTATTATCGCGGGTTTCTCACCTAGAGGTCTATACTATAATGAAAAGGATTGCGAATTACCTTCATTTGAAAGTATGGGTCTATTTCTACAGAAGACTAACATTATAAGAGATTACAATGAAGATTTACAAGATGGGAGATCATTTTGGCCTAAGGAAATCTGGTCTCAATATGCTACAGCTTTGTCAGATTTTCAAGCAGGTCCCAATACACAACAAGGTGTATATTGCATTAATCACCTTGTATTGAATGCATTGACGCACGTACAGAATGTTTTAAAATACTTATCTTCCATTCATGAACAATCGACCTTCCAATTTTGTGCCATTCCACAGGTGATGGCCATTGCTACTTTAGCACTTGTGTTTAACAATCCAAAAGTATTACAAGGTAATGTGAAGATTAGAAAGGGTACTACATGTTATTTAATTTTAAAATCACGAACATTGGAAGGGTGTGTTCAAATTTTTGAGTATTATCTACGTGATATGAGAAAGAGATTACCTGTAGCAGATCCAAATTATCTACATTTCAATATTGAAATCGGTAAGATTGATAAATTCATAGAATCGATGTATCCAGAAAAGAACTTGCCTCGAGGTTTGAGCCCTATTGACACGGATTTACATTCTAAAGTTAAAGAAAGAACCGCTTATGATCAACTCGTTACTCCCGTGCAAACTGCAGAAAACTTTAAATTCTATGCCGTTCTTTTAGCCGTTTTATTGGTTATTATTTTCCAGAAGAGTCTTTTCATTAGATAGACTTATATACGTATATGTAAAAATAATTGGATTGTAACCGATCTTTAAATTCATTTTCCTATTGAAAAGAACCCTTCCTTAAATATCATAGGTCCCACGTGTCGGTTTATTGGTTTATTTGTCCGGGCTTGTTATTCTTATTGTGCCGGGAATCCTGTACTTACTTAATTATATGGGTTAGCTTTAGCACGTTTTTTCCGAAATTAACTCATTAAATTAAACTACAGCGATAGATTTTTGTCTTTAATAAGGAGATAATACCGAGGGAGGTCTACTCAAAGATCGATTAAGTAGGTATTTAAATACGTTATGTAAGCTTTCTTCATTATATATATGGGTTCCTTGATAATAAATTGTTTCCCTTTCTTGACAGTAGCAAAAATATACGTTTTATAGATTGCATAATTGAAAATAAATCACATGGAAAATTTAGAATATAAAACTGAAGGTGGTAATACTGCGTTTCATAACTATATCAATGATTTTGCACATATTGATGATCCATTAGAACGAAGAAGACTAGCATTAGAAAAAATTGATAATGCTAAATTTGGCTGGACACAAGTAAAGACAATACTGGTTGCAGGTGTAGGGTTTCTTACTGATTCCTACGATATTTTCGCCATTAATTTAGGTATCGCAATGATGTCATATGTATATTGGAATGGAGATATGCCAAGTTCAACAGCTACCTTATTGAAAGTATCTACTTCTGTCGGGACAGTTATAGGTCAAGTTGGATTTGGTACTATTGCTGATATAGTAGGTCGTAAGAAAATATATGGGTTGGAATTGATTATTATGATTCTCATGGCAATATTACAATCAACTGCGGGTGAATCTAGAGCAGTAAATTTTGTCGCTGTTCTGACATTTTATCGTATTATTATGGGTATCGGTATTGGCGGAGATTACCCACTTTCATCAATAATCACTTCTGAATTTGCCACTACCAAATGGAGAGGTGCCATCATGGGGGCCGTCTTCGCTAACCAAGCTTGGGGTCAAATTGCAGCTGGTATAGTTGCTTTGATATGTGTGGCCGGATATAAGGATAAGTTGATTATAGCTGATACTGCTAAAATGTGTGGTCCCGAATGTATGAAAGCATGCGATCAAATGTGGAGAATATTGGTAGGCCTAGGTGCAGTACCGGGATTAGCAGGATTATATTTTAGATTGACCATACCTGAGTCACCAAGATATACTTTAGATATTCAAACTGATATTAAAAAAGGAAGTGAAGATATTGAAAAATTTGTCACAAATACTACTCTGCCAGACAAAAGAGGTGTTTATACGGATCCTCCAATTGATCAACCAGCAGTGGTACAAGCACCAAGTTCATCCTTTAAAAATTTTGTTCATCATTTTGGTCAGTGGAAATATGGTAAGATCTTGTTAGGCACAGCAGGTTCATGGTTCATGTTAGACGTGGCATTCTACGGATTAAGTTTGAACACCGCGGTTATATTACAAGCCATCGGATATGCAGGATCTGAGAATGTTTACAAGAAGCTATATAACTCTGCAGTAGGTAACTTGATCTTGATATGTGCCGGTTCTTTACCTGGTTATTGGGTTTCTGTGTTTACCATTGATACCATTGGTAGAAAACCAATTCAACTGTTTGGTTTCATTATTTTGACAATCTTGTTCTGTGTCATTGGATTTGCATATAACAAAATTAATGATAGGGGATTGCTGGGGCTATACATTGTCTGTCAATTCTTTCAAAATTTTGGTCCAAACGTTACCACATTTATTGTCCCAGGTGAATGTTTCCCAACAAGATATAGATCTACTGCCCACGGTATCTCTGCTGCATCCGGAAAAATTGGTGCCATCATTGCTCAAACTGCTTTGGGTACTTTGATCGATCACAATTGTGCTAGAGATGGTAAGAAGGCCAACTGTTGGTTACCTCACGTTATGGAAATATTTGCTCTATTTATGTTGTTGGGTATCTTTTTAACTTTATTAATTCCAGAGACAAAACGTATGACATTGGAAGACATCAGTGAAAAATACCATGATGAAGTAGATCCTTCAAAATTTGGTAACTTATTCCTTACACAGGAAAGCATCTCTAGCTTCACACCGAATGAAACTTAATTACAAAAGTTCCAAAATCCGCATATGCACTGTTCAACTTATTTAAGGACTATCTATCATTATATATTAACAAGCAAGTAAAAAAAAACGTAAAGAACGAAGAGTCATCTCATCTGATAATATAATAAAATAATAACTGGCAACTGCTTCATTAATTTTTAAGGTTACCCGGGTGCCAAACCTGTTTGTGGCAAAACGTAAACAAAACTGCAACAAGGCGAAAATGTAAAACAATAAAAAACACAGTATTTGATCTCTTGAACAACCACCATTGCCTTAGTTTTCAGCTCAAAAAGAAACAGATATTATCCATATCATTGAGAACTAGTGTATCATGAGAGAAGTTATTAGCATTAATGGTATGTTTCCAGATTTAATCTTCGGAAAAGTATCGAGATTTGGGTATAACAGCTGCATATAAGATATATTGAAACGCGTAAATTGAAACTTATTTCAGGAATTTGCGAGCTTTTTTTTTCAACCGATTCTCTATCAATTATTGTTATATCATTGTTACTAACATTAAAATGGATTGTTTTTTCTAATCATCATTGTTAATAGTCGGTCAAGCTGGTTGTCAAATCGGTAATGCCTGTTGGGAATTATACTCCCTAGAGCATGGTATTAGACCAGATGGTTACTTACAAGAAGGGTTGACGAGACCAAAGGGCGGCGAAGAAGGGTTTTCCACATTTTTCTATGAAACAGGTGCAGGTAAGTATGTTCCACGTGCAGTTTACGTTGACTTAGAACCAAATGTGATTGATGAAGTTCGTACTGGGGCTTATAAGGATTTTTTCCATCCAGAACAATTGATTAGTGGTAAAGAAGATGCTGCAAATAACTATGCTCGTGGCCACTACACTGTGGGGAGAGAATTGTTAGATGATATCATGGACAGAATTAGAAAGATATCAGATCAATGTGATGGTTTACAAGGTTTCCTATTTTCTCACTCATTGGGTGGTGGTACCGGTTCAGGTTTAGGTTCATTACTACTAGAACAGTTATCTGCTGATTATGGTAAGAAATCCAAACTGGAATTTGCGGTATATCCAGCACCACAAGTAGCCACTTCTGTAGTGGAACCATACAACACAGTGTTAACAACACATACAACTTTAGAGCATGCAGATTGTACATTCATGGTGGATAATGAAGCCATCTATGATATGTGCAAGAAGAACCTAGGTATCTCAAGACCAAGTTTCTCTAACTTGAACAATTTGATTGCACAAGTTGTTTCTTCCGTTACTGCTTCATTAAGATTCGATGGTTCCCTAAATGTAGATTTAAATGAATTCCAAACCAATCTGGTTCCATACCCAAGAATTCATTTCCCATTGGTTTCCTATGCACCAATTCTATCAAAGAGTAAGGCCAGTCATGAATCTAACTCAGTTTCTGAAATTACTAATGCATGTTTTGAACCTAATAACCAAATGGTCAAATGTGATCCAACTACAGGTAAGTACATGGCTACATGTTTATTGTACAGAGGTGATGTTGTGACAAGAGATGTTCAGGCTGCTGTCACTCAAGTAAAGAATAAGAAGACGGTACAAATGGTTGATTGGTGCCCAACTGGTTTCAAGATTGGTATTTGTTACGAACCACCAACTGCCACTCCAGAATCACAGTTGGCTTCTGTTGATAGAGCTGTGTGTATGTTATCAAATACAACTGCTATTGCTGAAGCATGGAAGAGAATTGATAAGAAGTTCGATTTAATGTACGCCAAACGTGCCTTTGTTCATTGGTACGTTGGTGAAGGTATGGAAGAGGGTGAATTCACCGAAGCTAGAGAAGATCTAGCAGCTTTGGAAAGAGATTACATTGAAGTTGGTGCAGATTCATATGCTGACGAGGAATTCTAAATAAAAAAAAAAAAATAAAAATAAAGATAAATGAACCAGTCTTTGCGTTTTTTTTTGTCTCATTTTATACATTTTTATTTCTTCATTTGGAAGCACTCCAGTCGTTTTGTCGATCTATTAGACTGTTACCTTAGTTTTTCTAGACCACTTTTTCTATAGTTCAATACCCCTAAAAATAATAAATATTGTTATTATATATCGTATGTAATTGTTGGTAAATTTTCAATTTTTATTATTCAATAAGAAGCCAATTACTTCACAAAATCAAAAGTTCATATTATTGTGTTATTTGATTTTTATTTTACTGGGAATTTATGTAGAGAACGGATTGATCATTAGATATGATAATAATATTAATAGTGAAATTATGGATTCTAAACTCCTATGTTTTTTTATATAATATACAAAAAATATAACAATAATAAATTCCGAAGATCTCATTATAAAATTTAATCATCTTATATACTTTTTAATTTGTCCTAATTTGAATTTTGGGCAGAAAGCAGTGCCTCCCCCAAGGCATAAAGGTTTTCTAAAACAGCAAATGCAGTCTGTGGAAAGTTCTTCCAGTATAATTTAATAATGATAACCACTACAACATACAGGAATCTGTTTTTTGTAAAGCAATTCCAGGTGTTTAACTGACACTTTCGTTCGCCCCTTGCGTCTTGCAGACGCTTTTTTCGGTAGACTCCCTTGTAAATGCATAATAGCGACTATATAAGATCTACCCAAAACAATTTATTACCGTAGTCAGATTGTTAAACAATCTACAAAAAAAAAAGAACAACAATTCTTTTCTTCTTTTTTATAATGACAAATTCGGTTCTTACTGTAACAGGGAAGAGTAATTACACATTCAAAAATTGGGCAGGAATTTACTCAGCCAAACCGCAACAATTTTTTCAACCTACAAATATACAAGAAGTAGTCGAAATCGTCAAGGCTGCGAAACTTGCTGGCAAGACAATTGTAACTGTAGGTTCTGGTCACTCTCCAAGCCACATATGTGTCACAAATGAATGGTTAGTAAATCTAGATAAATTGAATTCTGTGCAAAATTTGAAGGAATATCCTGAAAGGCATTATGCAGATGTCACTGTTGATGCAGGTTTAAGGATGTATCAACTAAATAACTATCTAAACGAGAGGGGATATACATTGCAGAACATGGGTTCCGTCTCTGAACCAAGTGTGGGAGGTATAATTTCAACGGGAACACATGGTTCTTCCCCCTACCACGGATTAATCTCATCTCAGTATGTTAGTCTTACAATCGTTAATGGGAAGGGTGAAATAGTCTACTTGGATTCTGAAAACAATCCAGATATTTTTAGAGCAGCTACCCTATCTTTAGGGAAGATTGGTATCATTGTTTCAGCAACAATTCGTGCGGTACCAAGTTTCAATGTTAGATCCACGCAAGAAGTTATCTCGTTTGAAATTTTTTTGAAACAATGGGATTCAATATGGCTCTCTGCAGAATTTATTAGAATCTGGTGGTACCCTTATTCAAGAAAATGCGTCCTTTGGAGGGGGAACAAGTCTAATGAGGCCATAACACCAAAGATAAAATCATGGTGGGGCACAAGGATAGGAAGATTTTTCTATGAAACGTTGCTGTGGATTTCGGCTAGGATATATAAACCTTTTACGCCACTGGTAGAGAAATTTGTGTTTAAGAAACAATATGGTGCACTAGAAAAGAATCCAGCGACTACAGTTGAAACATCTGCTGATGCATTTTCCTTAGATTGTTTATTTTCTCAATTCGTAGATGAATGGGCTTGTCCAATGGACAATGGTCCAGAAGTATTACGTTCGCTAGATTATTCCATTGCACAAGCTAGCAAGAATAAAGAATTTTATGTCCATGTACCTGTTGAGGTTCGCTGTGCCAATACGACGTTACCTGAAACAATTCCAAATACAGAAGATAGATGTTCTATGTCGGCAGGTCCTGTATATGGGAATATCCTACGTCCGTATTTGGATAATACTCCTGATAATCAATCAATGACACCACTTTCTGTTGTTACAAATAATCAATTGACTTTATTTATCAATGCAACAATATATAGACCGTTTGGTTACGATACCCCAATCTCTAAATGGTTTTCCGTCTTTGAAGATACTATGGTTGGCGCTAGTGGTAAGCCGCACTGGGCTAAAAATTTCTTGGGTTCAACATCTTTAACGATGATGGAAAGAAAACCTAAATATAAAGATTTTGAAATGAGAGGTATGGCTATCAAGATTAAAGAAATGTACGGTGAACATCTAAGTCAATACCAAAAGATAAGACATGAACAAGATCCAGACAATATCTTTGTAATGAATAAGAATTGGGCCCTTATTAATGGTATTATTGACCCTAAGGAATTTTGTTAAATTCAACACGTCTTTCTTAAATATTCTTATATACTACTATGCAGATGGAAGCAGCAAAGATTATGTTTACTCGAAAAACAAGTGTGGAGAACGGAATACCTTTTTTTTTGGTTTTCTTTATAGATGCTATTTCTGTCTTTAATCCTGGTTTATTTCGCTCAAGGATAATGCAATTGCTAATTGTATTTCCTCATCTTCTACTGATGTAATATCACCACTGGTAGTGGCTGCGATATTTTGATCTCGTGGGATGTGTTCTACTCTTCTAGAAGATCTTTCCCTATCTTCTGCTTCTGCTAATCGAGATTGCTCGATCGCTCTTAAGAAATCTTCATCAGTTTCATCAGCAAAGTCATTTGAATCATTTTGAAATTGTCGTGAATCTTCAAGGGCTCTTCTTAAATCACTGTCTTCTATATTTAGTAAGTTGGCATTAGAATCACGAATTTGTGTATTAAAAACATCTTCAGATTCCATCAATGCAATTCTCAGCCTTAGTTCCTCTTCATCAAGATCACCTCCATACGTTTCAACTAATTTTTGCTCTTTCTGTTCCTTTTCTCTCTTCACTTTCTCTTCCTCATCGTAGATTTGTAACCCTGAGTTCATCATTTCATTCCATTTGTTACTGCGAGCACGGAGACCACTTGATTTGGATTTCTTTAAATGAATATCGTCTGGAATAAATTGTAGATAATTCAAAGTGTTTATAGCTCCAACAATCATTCGACCTTGTGAAATGCTTAAAAACTCTGGATATTTTTCAGTCTTTTGCACAGTCTTAATTAAACAACCACTAGCTGCATCAAAAACTTGTAATGAACCATTTAAAGCGGCTACCAATACTAAACTAGTAATTTCACATTTATAAATTGGTTCATTGAATTGTATACTTGTTTGCACTTTTAATGTAGGTAAGGGTGCTCTGATATTTATAATATGAACCTTGTGATCCATTGTGGTGACAGCAATAAAACAACCGTCATGTCCAGCCAGATCAAGATCTTGCTCTTTCCTTGAAGTTTGCTCATCTATCACCACATCTGTAATTTCGGCATCTTCAAAGACTAATGATTTGGTGAAACCGAAATTGGCAGCGGGATCAAATGAAATTACATGTAACTTTTCAATATTGGCCACTATTAAACAACGTGATCCGAAATCAACTTTAAAGAAATGTACTTGCATGATGTCGTTTTCCATAAAATCGGTTGTATTAGGTAGCGGTAAAGAATGAAGTTCCTTCATATTTTTGAGTACATGTATCTTTTCATCATCTATTGCAATGGTCCATTCCTTATATAGGGCTAATCGTATGATAATTCTACTAGATACCTTCATAAAGTTCATTGATTTAGTTTCGCACCACCATATAAGTTCCCCATTTTCAGAACCACTAACACTCCAATTCTGATTAGAATCACCAGGAACTACAGAATTGGTTATCGCCGTGACACAACTTGAATGTCTCGCATTAAATTCGGTCACCGGTGTTAAATAAGACCTACTACCCAATAGTTTACCGAATACTCGGCCATCAAATCTTCCAAACACAGCAGCACTCAAATTAAAATTCATAGTGGAACAACCTTGTGGTGTAGTACATGGAATATAGGTATATCGTCTCTGCTTATTCCTGCGAGATTGTAATTGCACTAAAGTAATCACACCATCGTTGTAGCAGGCACACCTAGGGTAATCAAAATATAGTTTCTCAATTTGTTGGATCATGTGAGATGATGGTGATATCGTGTATTTAGTTCTTACGGCTTTATTATGTTTCCATTGATTTAAACCGCGACGCCGTTCGACGTATTCTGTACTATATTTGGTTGATTGAGAGAATGAAGGGAAATAGTTGCAATGCATCCTTGCCCTAAAAAGGTTTTTCCAGAGCTCTTCATCATCTATTAAACTTTCAAAATAATGGGAAAGCCTCTGTAAATTCGAAAGATCAGTTTCACCAAGGTAACTGAAGATATTAATCAATATTTCAGGTGGTAATTTTTGCAATCTCAGTTCAGTGGTTGATTCCTGTTGCATTATTGCTTTTGTCGATATGCAAGGCAGTATTCTGGAGAGAGCAAAGAGTGGGACTTACTTGGTATGTCTTGACATCGGATGAGTGCACAGCTACATATCCATCACTAATTTTCAAAATTTCATATATCTCTCAAAAAGAAAAAAATAACACAATACGTATCGTGAGGAGTATTGAACTGAAGAAAAAAACAAGAATGTTCCCGGTAAAGCTACAAGTGCACTGAAGTTGTAAATTCTTGACACTAAAAAAATTGTCCGACAACAACAGCGAAAACTAGAACAAATTTCCCTTTTCAGTATATTTAGCCGCTTACCGTTGCAAGATATGAAACACCGACGCCGAAAAAATTCAACAGTCGTTTGCACAATTCCAGTGAGACGTATACACTCACAATTGTGAAGTTTCTCCAACAGCTTAAACAAAAGCGCCCAACATAGAGGACCAACACATAAACGAAGTTTTCTAAAGTCTTGTGCCCTTAAGAAACTTGGCATTCTATCGCATTTAGTATTGATAAAATAAGCGTAGTATTGGTGTCACTAGTTTCCATATAAAAAAGGGAACCTACTACTTCAGATTTGATACTTGTCTGTTTTCCTCCCCAGTTGATCTTTAAATAAGAGAAATCCATTGTAAATGACCGCTAATAAGAAGCAAAAAGTTTCCAATCATCCTACCATGAGACCTCAAAATGTTGGTATCAAAGGTATGGAATTATACATTCCTACTCAGTACGTTTCTCAAAAAGAATTGGAAAAATTTGATGGTGTGTCCTCTGGTAAGTATACTATCGGGTTAGGTCAAACTAACATGTCCTATGTGAATGATAGAGAGGATATATATTCGATGTGCTTGACTGTACTTTCCAAATTGATTAAGAATTATAGCATTGATACCACTGATGTGGGGAGATTAGAAGTGGGTACTGAAACTTTAATTGACAAATCTAAGTCTGTCAAATCTGTGTTGATGCAATTGTTTCCAGACAATAATGACATTGAAGGTGTTGACACTTTAAATGCGTGCTATGGTGGTACGAACGCTTTATTCAACTCCATAAATTGGATTGAATCCAGTGCCTGGGATGGCAGAGATGCCATTGTGGTTTGTGGTGATATTGCTATCTATGATAAGGGTGCCGCAAGACCTACCGGTGGTGCTGGTGTGGTAGCCATGCTAATCGGTCCAGATGCACCAATTGTTTTCGATTCAGTAAGAGGTTCATACATGGAAAATGCATATGATTTTTATAAACCAGATTTTACCAGTGAATATCCATATGTGGATGGTCATTTTTCATTAACTTGCTATGTGAAAGCTGTAGATCAAGTTTATCAAAATTACTCCAGAAAAGCCATCGCTAAAGGTATGGCAGAGAATCCAGCTGGACCTAATGCCGTCAACACAATAAATTATTTCGATTATAACGTATTTCATGTACCTACTTGTAAACTAGTCACCAAGTCATACGGCAGATTATTATACAATGATTTTAAGGCCAGTCCGGAATTGTATCCAGAAGTAGATGCTAAATATGCTAAAATGGATTATGAAGAATCACTTGTCGACAAATTACTAGAAAAGACATTTGTTAATGTGGCAAAACCACATCACAAGGAGAGAGTGGCCCCTTCATTGGTGGTACCAACGAATACAGGTAATATGTACACAGCATCAGTATACGCATCATTAGCATCATTGTTATCTCAAGTTGGTTCTGAACCATTACAAAACAAGAGGATCGGTTTATTCTCGTATGGATCCGGCCTTGCTGCTTCCCTATTTTCATGCAAGGTCGTTGGTGATATCAGCAACATCATCTCAGTATTAGACATAAACTCCAAATTGAATGAGAGAAGACAATTGGGGACGCCAGAAGAATTCGAAGCTGCGATCAAGTTGAGAGAAGAAGCTCATTTAAAAAAAAATTTTGAACCAACGGGATCCATCGATCATTTACAACAAGGTGTATATTTCCTCACCGCCATCGATGACCGCTTCAGAAGAAGTTACGCTATTAAAGAATAGTTCCGCCAAGATAGAACAGCGCAACAAAAAATCTATATACACAACAAGTACATAATACACTCATACTATAACAAATAAATACTTGCTAGAATATTTCACACAGACGGTATTGGATTTTCAACAGCAGAGATAAAGATGGTGGTCCTTTTGTAACGTATCTGTCTACATAATCGTCGCCGTGACAGCGTTATTTCCCTTCCCCACCGAATTTTGCAATTCACAATGTCTCGATTGTTTTTTTTGTTTTTCGCGACGGCGCGCCCTTTGCTGCCTTCCGCAAAAAATGCTCGTCGATGATTGGTCACCAACAGTCCGGGTCTCGGGCCTCTGAGAATTCTTCGTACAATCACCGGTTTGTTCAATTCTGTTCCTGGAAGAGATCCCATCGCTCAGCGTTGACGTCTAAAGCGGGACTACAGACAGATCTTGAAATACTTAAATGCAGCACATGAATTGTCGATTTCAAATCCAATTGGTAGATTATTCATTAGCTCGATTATTAAACCAGTTTTTCCTCGAGACCGTCTTCTCTTGTAAGAAAATAATATTTATTACACTGACTAACCTACAACTGTTCTATAAGACGCCAGCTTTTAAACTCTCTTTACCACGCTAGTGACCGAAGACCCTCGCACATTTTCATCTCCTCCCTCATCCTGTAATATAGACTTTTGAGATGGCTTTCAAATCAATTAAATATAAACTGAGTTCGAAAGGCTATCATCGTCAGGCTACCTCGTTCTTTGATAGCTCTTACACATATCTAAGGCAAAACCAGGCCGTTTTCCATATAGATGCTTCCGTACCCTACAGTAACGAATCGGCGAACCAACCTCATCCGGTAGTAGTTGCTAACACAAATTTCAATTTGGTAGATGATGTGTTATACAAAGATAACCAGCATCAATTGCAAAACTTTCTCAATGGTCCAAATAGAAATGTTTCAGTGAAACATACTACCGTGAGGCAGCCAACACAAACTCAGAATTCTGTCATACCGAAAAGGCAAGCTGGCAATGAGTTAGCACTAAGTGGCAAATTGACCAAGAGGTTATATTCCACCACTATAACTACATCCACTTTACTAGAAGGGAAATTGGTTCTTGACGATACTAAACTCCCCATTAACAAAACGGAACCTAAACTGTCTCAGGATCAATCTCCATGGGATGAAGATTTAGAACCATGTTTGAACAACACCACTTTTCTACAGACGCATATTAATGAAATCAATAAATGCTATCAAACAGGGGATCTAGATAAGATTAACGCATTGTACCATTCTTTGAAACGTAACGGTATCGTCCCACCAATAGAGCTCTTTGAGACAATATTAAGATCTATCGATGAACGACCCATGGATAGAAATGATTTGGACAATAAGATGTTTGAAATGCTGACCTGCTATCAGGATATATTATCTCACAAGATAAAACCATCGTCAACGGTCTATAATATCCTTTTAAACACTTTATTTAAGAATTCAGTTTTGGCCATTCAATTAAGAAATACTAATGGAACTGATTTCTTCAAGATTGGTATTGAATTATTTAAGACTCTGACTACCACTACCACTAACAATAATAATATTCAACTTTCTAGGGATGTTATCAATAATGTCTTACTGGCGGTTAATTTATATCCAGGCCATATCTCAATTAATGACTTAATTTCCTTTCTAAATGCATCTCCATTTGTGACAAAAGATGCATTATACTACACCAGCTTAATTAATTATTCTAAATTGTCTAATGATAACTTACACCTGAAAAGACTTTATGAAGATTTTAACATAACCCTAAAATCGGAACAAACGGTCCGTACTCATGACTTGATGGATGGGAAAGTGAAAGTGGATGCCTGTTATATATCTGGTTTGGTGGAGACAGGTGATGTAGAATTAGCCTCTTCAATACTAGATACTTCTATTAATGAAATAAGAGAATCTAATGGATTGGCTGAGAGCATATCTCTTTTGCTATCAAAGTTCTTAATTTCAATGTCTGTTGTGGACCCTTCAAAGGCTTATCAAATGTGGGTAAGATTTCATAAATTACAATGGATCCCAGAATTCTCCTACGAATTCTATTTGCAATTAATAGCAAACTCTTTACAGGATTGGGATTTGACTAAGACCATATATGAATATATCTTTCCAATGAATCGTTCATTTATTACCAATAGAGAGCATTTGGAAGACTATTTCTTAAACCCATTGAATTTACACTTGACATTAAGCTCACTAATGTATTCTGCGCTTCAACTTAATGATACTGAAGTAATTATGAAATTAATTGAAGAATCACAGATAAAATCTTTCACATTTGAAACATCATTATACCCACTTATCTTTAAGTTTTTGAAAGAAGGAATTAATTATCCTGAAGAATATTTGTTGAAGTTTATTAGCGTCCACGGGAAGATGTTTGATCCATCTTCTACTGCACTGATTGAATTTATCAATGGTATCTCTGATACGTTTTTCTCACAAACTCTACTGAAGGAAGTGTCCAACATGCCTTTCTTCATTGAACATTTACGAAATATAACTTTTGAAATTCCAGCATGTTATTCAGGCAAGAAAGATGAATTTGGAACCAGATTTAGAGGTATCATGAAAATTGCTCGAAATATTTGGATTTCACCCAAGAAAGTGGAAATGTACCCGTTAATCTTGGAGATTTATGCCATGCTAATTACCAAATTGTTCAATGCGGAACTAATTCCTACAATGTCGCAAACCCCAGCTTTTTTGAACACTTTTATTAATGATTCCATTATTAATTTTAAGAAACTAGCGAAAAACTACATGGTTATGAATTTAGATCCCTCTATATTGTCAACAATAGTTCCAGAAGTGATAAAGTTGGTAGGTACTTACGAAAAAGTCGAACCAAATTCTGTAACTGATGATGTCGAGTCCTATTTTACTGGCTCCATTCCCAGAGAAGCAAATGGTGCTCTAAATTTGGGTGGTCTGTTAAGAAACTCATTCAAAGCTGGCTTAAAAGAATACAAGAAGGGATACACATATTCATATGACACTTACCGAACTTTGATAATGAAAAGATATATGAATGAAGAAATAATTGATCGGTCCTTAGAAACTGTGCCGGATTTGGATGAGTTGAAAACGCTTTCAAACTTAATTGTGAAACAATGCTACCCTAATGAAATCGATACACTAATTCTAAAGCATCCTATGTTTAAAGAAAAGATTTTACCAAATTTGAACGCATCATCTTTACTGAAGTTAACCGAATGTACGTCAGCACTGTTGGAATTTATCAAGACTATTAATTTCCAAGAAAAGTTCAAAAGTATTTCTTCTCAGGTGGAGTTCCATGAAGCTATTGCACTGATCTATGAGAAACTGTTCACCGATTTGAAGGATTATACAAGTATTGTGGAATATAATGAGGTATGTCCCATCATCGATGTAGAAATTCTTTTGTTATCCTGTATACGTTCTGGTGCATACAGTCAATTTAGAAAATTTTTCAGTAAATACAAGAATTCCCCTGAACTGGAAGGAAAGGCTACCACAATTGAAGCTGAGTATTTAATTAATTCCCAAGAGATAGAATATGCCCTTAATTTATTAGGGAATCTTGAAGAACCATCTGAGAGAGCTTTAGATTTAAAAAGTTTTGCTTTATTTTTGAAGAGTTTTACTACTACCATTGATAGAAGTTTTACTAAGGAAGACATCAAGACAACTTTACAATTAGCCAATATCTTATCCGCCCAAAATGATTTCTCCAACTTGGTTTCTATTTATGATTCAGTGGTAAATGAGAGAGAAACCTTTACAACAATATTTCTTACTGATCCATCTGCCAATTTAAATGTCCTTAACCAAATGTTGAACAACCTACATGATGCTATTCAATTTGTGGATATTGCTAATAAATCAGTGAAGAAAATATTCAATTTGAAAATGGACAACTATCTGAAATTGAAAAAAACGTTGAAGGTACCTCTGTTTAATATTGATGATATGATCACGCTTATCCATATTTGGTCGGTTATTAAACCATTTGAGATAGTTTGTCTATTTAATAATATCTTTGATAGCATCCATTTAAGTGCCACTTCGAAAAGAATTTATCTACCTAACGAACTGGCCTTTGAGTACACAACACCTCAGTTGCAATTGCTATTGGACGAAATTGAAAAATACTTGAAAGCAAATAACAACAAGGACTATCTAAGCAAAATGACTGATTTAAAATTATTTATTAACGACAAGCATTAAAAGGAAACTTTTCATTTTTGATCTCGTCCCTTATTTGATGTTTAATATTCCTCTATAAACAATAATAATATTTTAATACAAATTTTCTTGTACTATTCTGATAGATGGATTAAGATTATTTATATAGATAAAAACTATAATATTTTTTACATTTAAAAGTTGCTTTTATTTCTTCAATAGTAACTTGAATATAAATAATATTAAAGTATACCTATTTCGTCGCGTTTTGAGCTTGAACATTTTCTTCATGTCGTTTGATAGCAGCCAAACGTAGTTGTTGTTCAATGGCCAAAGATGATTGAGTCTTATCTTTAATAATGTTTTGAATTTGCCCAGACTCCGTATTTAGTTTATCAATTTTCTTTTGATAAAATGCAATTGCTTCTATAGCATTCTTTTCAACGTAATAACCGGTACCAACATCTACCATGAACTTTTCATTATCTTTGATGGTTCCAGGTACATAAAGCGATGCTGAAGCAGGTATTAAAAGTTTTTGATTTTCATTTTTGGAATTAGATATAGCATTTATATCAGTAATACAATCAGTAAACTTATTCTTTGCTATGTTTAAGGCTTGCAATGATTGCGTAAAGTGTTGCAATTCTTCGTCAAACTGTTGTTTCACAGCAGCTAACTGTTCTGGGCTCAACTGGGTTAAATCAACTGGAATGATGAAATTGAAAGAGTTTGGTTAGTAAACAGGCATAATATAGTAAATTTATTAGCATAAGACATACTCTTTTGAGAAGACATAGAGATTGGTTTATTTCTCTCTACCAGTGCAATTGAAGCATAAGTATATTTTTTATGCTTGAAATTTTCCACATGCAAATACGCATTAAAAAATTGAAAGATCCTGGATTACTAAATAATGAACAAGTACTTTAGAGACTTAAGAAATTCTGATTAAAAATTCAAACATGAATAACACAGATCCGACATCATTTCAAAGTATTTTAGCTGGTGTTAAGAAACTCAGGGAACAAAAGGGAGGAGAAATTTCAAGTCAAAGGGAGAATGTTTTGTCTCAAATTGAAAAACCAATTGAACCACCTAAAGCATCAAGCAGAGTGATAAACGCCTTCAATCAACAAAAAAACCCAGTGACTAACACATCTAATTCAAAAAATGGCTCATTTAAGAAGAGACCATATAATGGAAATAAACATGGAAGTACTGTATTGGTAAACACTACTCAGAAGGAAAACCCTTTATTGAATCATCTAAAAAATACAAACTGGAGATACATATCATCAACTGGTGGCAATAAAATATATTATGATTATTTTATACGAGAAAGAGCTGTATTGTTTCTTACCCTTACTTATCATAAACTATATGCCGATTATATTATAAGACGAATACAACCTTTATCGCAAAATGAGAACAACATATTGATCTTTGTTGTGGATGATAAAAACTCAGAAGACCCCTTAAAGGATATTACCAAGATGTGTTTATTTAACGGGTTTACACTATTGGTAGCTTTCAATTTTGAACAAGCTGCAAACTACGTCCAACACTTGAATGAATAAGCAAATCTATTCATTTATTTCAATAGATCCGTCCCATGTTTATTACCATCTTTGGTCATTTTGGCACTTTTGGCACCAAATTGAATAGCCCTCTTAGGTTCGTCAGATATATTTTGCAAATTAAGTTTTTCAGATGCAACTTTTCTTAAAATCATCTTATTTACTTTATAGTTGATTGGAATATTGTGAGTAGAAAATTGAACGATACGTTCATCTAAAAATGGATATCTAACTTCTACACCATTATCTGCGATTACTTTATCATCGCGGTTCAAATTTCTGTCATGAATATTGTTGATTTGCCTTGTTAATTCAATGGCCAATTCATCAGGGTTTTTTTTGACAAATTTATGATAACCCCCATATAATTCATCAGCACCTAATCCACTAAAAAGTACAATGCCTTTTCTTTGATAATATATTTTTGCTCCTTCATCAGATAAAATATAACCTGAGCCTTTCGAGGCAAAGAAAAAGGAAATAGCAATTGATAAATCCATTTCTGTTTGCTTGGGAAACATTAAATCTATAATCTTTGGTCTATAATTTAGATATTCTTCATATAACACATCAATATTCACAAGTTTGATATCGATCTCTGGGTAAAGATTCTTTAAAAGTTTACCACTTGACGACGCCAACTTTCTATCGGGGACGTCCTTAGGCATCATTCCTGTTCTTGGATTTTCAAATCCGACATTTAAAAGTTCAAGAATGGGTATACTACTGCCTCTATTCACCTTCATGAGCTTTAGTTGTTCACAAATCAGAGCTGCAATAACAGAGCAATCTAACCCGCCTGAAAAGAGAATAGATATTGGTGAGTTCTCAATGTGTGTGGGATGTATTGTTGTTATTCGCTTCTGTACTGAATCATATAATTCATTGTACAATGTATTTATACAAGTTTGCAGATTCACCAATTCTTCATCAAGTATAGTAGATACCTTGTAAGGATTTGATATTGTTTCATTCGAGTATAATACTCCTGTCCGACTTGAATAACAATATATAACACCAGCGGTACAATCTACAAAGTCTTTTTGAGCACCTGTTACACTGGCTAGATAAAAATCTCCAGTATCTTTTGCTATCTTATAACTTAAACTTCTCTTACCTATGCTATCTCTTCCGAAATAAAATGTGTCATCTTTGATATCATAAATAGTGTATGCAAATTCACCATCTAAAGATCGAATAATATCTTGTATAGATGACTTTGCTTCATCTAATAGTTTTATAATATATTGAGTATCATTATGCTCGATTTCCTTATTATACAGTTCACCGTTGAATTGTAAGATGTACCTACTTTGGATTTCAATACTTTGCACGGTAAATGGCCGTCTTAGAGATAAGACAGATGAGTACCAAGCGGTATTATATTGCTTTGAAACTCTAAAGGATGAATAATTAGGACCTCTTGATGAGATATATGGTATGATGGAGTTGAATGTCTCATCTGTATCCGAGCATTCTTTTGGTAATGTACTTTCTTCTGAAAATTCAATCAACTGTTCTTCTAAATGGATACTCTCATTATTAGTATGATGAAGGAGAATACCACACATTCTTGACAAACTTTCTCCAGTGCTATTACGAGCTCATCTTATTTCGAAAAATGTTTATTTTGTCTACAACTTTTTTCTTTGCAGTTTCACGAAGCGGTAGGAAATTCGGTTGCTATTCTTGATAATAGTTTAACTACTTCTGAAGAGTTTCCTTAATTAAACAGGACATAATATCCGTAGAATTGTTATGAAATAGCTGTACTGTTTACTATAAAATGGATAAACAGAAAGATATATCGGATGAATTTGATTCATTGAGGATGGAAAAAGAAAGCAATGATCTTAAAGAAAATAACCCATTCGAAACAAACGAATTTACTTTAAAGGATGAAAGTATCATAACTGAAGAAAAGGAGGAACAGTTTTTCGATTTTCAAATGTTTATAAAGCAACTACAGGATCCTTGTGCGGAACCTTTGGTAAAGTATATTAAATCGTTTTTACACAATTTTGCGACTCAAAAAGCACTATGGACAGCTGAACAACAATTCAAATTGATTAATGATTTTCGAACTTTTATATATGGCAAATTTGAAGTCTTTGAACCCTTCAAGTCTATGGATAAAGTTAAATTGCACAATGCACAAGAAGGTATAGAAAAGTTAATAATGGGCAAATTGTACACAAGGTGTTTTTCACCTTATTTATTGAAAAGAGTAGGTTCTTTTAAGAAGATTGATGATGGTCATAAGAAAGATATAGAAGATGACATGAAATTAAAGGAAAAAATCGATGAGTTTAGGTTTATTGCACCTGAATATTTGGAAATTTCCATTGGTAACCCAGAGAAACTAATGAAATTTGTTAAATTTTCAGGATCTGAATTAAACAAAATTAATAATTTCAAGGCCCCTCGAGATAAAGTTGTTTGTTTATTGAATGCCTCCAAAGTTATATTTGGATATTTGAAACATTATAATGAGGGAAAGGAAAAGGGTGCAGATAGCTTTATACCGTTGCTAATCTATACGATATTGAAGAGTTCTGTGGATTCGATAATTTCAAATCTAAGGTACATTGAAAGGTTTAGATCAGAAGGTTTTATTAGAGGTGAAGAGGCATACTATATTAGTAGTATTGAAGCTGCACTCAATTTTATTGTCAATTTAGATGCAACAAAACTTACAATATCAGATTATCAATTATACAATAAGAATTTCCATGAGAATAAGATTAAGTTGGCAGAAGAAGCTGAAAAGTTGAAAAAAAAATCAAAACTTAACGAAGATCAGATGGATAACAATGCAGCTACCGATTTAAAGAAACATCCGTTTGATGAAGTTACTAACTCTATGTTTTCCATATTAAATGATTTTTTTGCTCCAGTAGAACTCAATCATGCCGAAGCAATGACAAAGAGCACTAATAAGAGTTCACCGACCACCGCAGTCACCAAGACCACTGCCACGGAAGCCATTCCAGTTGATTCAGAAGATATTACTGATCTGATTCAAGGAATAGAAGAGACAGAAAATAAAGAGACGTTGAGCACGTTATATACCATGTTCCCAGACATGGATAAGGGTTTGATCGAAGATGTATGTTTGGCCAAAAAGTATAGAGTTGGTCTTTGTGTAGATATTTTACTGACACTGTCAGATTAGGCGGAAAACTCCGCGAATTAAGGGAACACAGTGAGAAAAAAAAGATTTAATTCATCTATATAAAAAACAGATGATATGTCCCAGATATGTTTATAGAGTGTTTCCATTCTTGGTTATAGTTGTTTAACAAAGATAAAATATTAAAGTAACCCCATGAAAAACTCTATCGCACTTTTTTTTTTCCTTCTTCAAGGAACTGTAGGATGTTTAGCCAGAAATGATGACAAAAAAAAAGGTCCATCAAATTCCCATTTTTGTCAAATTGAAAAAGGAGATATTATTAGTCCTGTTTGTAAAATTACATTTAATGAAATAAATGAACTAAATGCTAATATCGCTAGTGACATAACTGAACTAGTAAAAACAGATTTTTTTAAATATTTTAAAATTGATCTTAACAAAGAATGTACATTTTGGGATAATAAAGATGGGAAATGTTTTAGTAAGAATTGTGCAGTAGATCCAGTTGAAGATTGGGAAACAGTTCCTGACTTTTTGCAACCTGAAGTTTTGGGTAGTATCAATAAAAATAGTACTGAGGATATTGATATACATGATGATGAATGTGCCTTTTTGGATGAATTATGTGCAGATAAAAAGAGACTTCCCGAAATCCCAGAGTGCAATTATTGTGATATTAATGATTTCGATGATGTAGGCTGCATGTTAGTAGATTTAACAGCTAACCGCGAGAGGTTCACAGGATATGGTGGTAATCAATCAGGGAAAATATGGTCAAGCATTTACGATGAAAATTGTTTTTCCTTTAGTGAGATTGGCAAATCATTAGCCAAAGAAGTATTTTTTAGAATAATATCTGGGTTTCATGCTTCTATTTCAACGCATTTAACATATGAATATTTAAATACACAAACTGGAGAATGGGAGCCTAATTTGAAATTGTTTATGGAAAAAGTAGGTAATTTCCCAGACAGAGTGAAGTCAATATATTTCAACTATGCAATTATTGCAAAGTCATTACTTAATATTGAACCATATTTGACACATATTGATTTTTGCAATGAGAACAATAATAATGTCAAATGTAACATAGTTAACATTGTATCACAACTGGATAGCACCATTTTCAACGAGAACTTGGTTTTTGAAAATGAGCTAAGTTCTACTTTAAGAGAAGATTTCCAAAAACGATTTAGAAATGTGATTAAGATAATGGATTGTGTTCAATGTGAGAGATGTAAACTTTGGGGGAAGCTACAGGCCACTGGATATGCAACCAGTTTGAAAATATTATTCGAATTTACTGAAGGAAATGAAGGGTATAATCAGAATATTGTAGAAAAATTGACCAAATATGAGTTGATTTCCCTTTTGAATACATTTAACCTTCTATCTGAGTCCATTGAATACACCAACAAGTTTGAAAATTTGTATCAAAAGAGATCAATATATGGCAGCAGTAAGGTAATGGCATTTTTCGAGAAGCATAATTTTTTCGAACTTCTAAGAAAGACTATATCGAATGTAGATAATAAGCTTAAGGATTTTAAGGACTTGAACTGTCAACCAAGGGAAGAAATAGAGGGAAAAAAAGTACAAATTCGATGTCAATGGAATGAAGTATGGGATGTGAATGTGGGATTTTTTGTGGAATGCATTGATTTTGCGGAAAGAAAATATTTCATGGTAGCCAGATGTGTTAAGAGTTGGTTTTGGAAATTAGTTGATCTGATACACTATTATATGACTGCATGAATAAGAAATTCATATTGTATAACTTGTATTGATTCAGAAGAGTTTATTATAATTTTTATAATTACCATTTCTTTATTCTCGAAAGACCACCTTCTTGTTTATTAATCAGCCACATTATCATACACTGGCCAAGCAATGCAAAATTTAAATGAGTAGTTAAATTTCAGTAGTTGGAATAATTTCTTGATTATTATACATTCTTTTCTACATTACATGAAATACACCCTCCATTAACAACATAGAAATATCTCTGCTCAACTCTGTATTTGTGACACTAGAGCAAAAAACGAATTCTATGACTCTTACTTACCAAGCGGTGTTTATGCTCGCCAATTGTTAACCTTAACGAAGACAAAACGGGCAATTTTGATCACGCGGGCGCTCTCCTTTGGTTCCCGTTAATTGTGCTTTTTTTCAAATGGATAAAACGTATTTCAATGCAACGAACTGAATTTATTAAAGAGACCTATCAGTAAGAGAAAGCGAGCTGACACAAATTGGCCAAATTTATAAAACTTAATTGAATAATGGCGAAGCCAGTAAAATCAGTGGCAAAGAAACAAAGAAGAGCAAAGACCTTCACAGGTTGTTGGACGTGTAGATCAAGAAAAGTTAAATGTGATCTTCGGCGGCCTGGATGTGTCAGATGCAATAAATCTGGGTTACAATGTGGTGGATACGATATCAAGCTTCGGTGGTCCAAATTGGTTAAATTTGATCCTTATGGTGTTCAATTGCCACCTTCGCCAAATGGTAATTCTGCTAATAACGACGAACCACAATACCAACGAAGAAACATCGATTTTGTCAAATATAAAGAAGAGTACGTGTTTCATGAGGATATGGACGATGAATTGTCTATCTTGCATACTCCACCTGCAGAAAAGATAGCAGATGGAAAAACTTGGATCATTAAGAAGTTTGGCGTATTTAGAGGTACTGATAGAGTAGATAAACAATATGCGCCAAGAATTAAAAGGCGGAAACTTGCTACTAATACCATTACTTCTACTGCGAAGAAAAGGGCACCCAGGAAGGTAACCATCTCTCCTCAAAAGCAAAAAAAAACATCGACCAAGCCTAATCCGGCAGTTATATCAAAAGAGAAATCTCCCGGGTCTCATGTCCCCAATTTTGTTGATTTTGATTTGGCAATGAATAATGTTCCAAGTTTCGAATGGATTTCAAGTGAATTAAAAGATGATGTCTTACTTTCCGCATTTGCCGTACAAGCTGCAACTCAAAATAACATTGCAAGTCCACTTTACATGGACGCGACATCACCTACTAACCAGGGACATAGTCCCTCTATTGCTTTGAGTACCAATATTAAATCTTTCGACTCTACTGCTGATGATACTTCAATCCAGACCGCTTTAAATCATTTGTTTAACCACAAACAATGTTTTCCCGAGGAAAGAAACATGCAAGATATAGAAACGTTGGAGTTAGAACCAAATATCAAGGAAAAAACTTTTCTCGATGCTCCTCAATCGGGATCACATATGCCCCAACCTATTATGGAGATTATTAATCCAAATTCTTTGGAATTGGAAATTTTCGAATCTTTAACCAAATTAGACTTACCATGGAACATCTATTCTTCAGGTATTAGTGTACATGGCATTGGAAAATTTTTATTAAATTATTATTTGGAAAATGTTGCTGATTTAATGACTGTAGTACCACTCTCAAGGAATCCATGGAAAAAACTTTATTTCCCCAGAGCATTACAAGCATTAGGCGATTTGGCAGGTTTAGGTTATACTACTAATTCAAGAAACTCGTTATTAAATGCACTGCTAGCTGTCTCATGCTTCAATTTAAAGAGTAAATTCCAGAAAAACTCTAAGGAATACAATTATTTTTTAAATTTAGGTATTGAATTGAGAAAACAAGCTTCCAATTTCTTAAAACTTTGCCTCAAATTAACGGTAAATGTGGAGAAATATAAAGATGTGTTAACTGCTATCTTATCAATGAATTCAATTGATGTTGTCTGGGGTACGATGGAAGATTGTCAACACCATTTAACCATTTGTGAAGATTTTGTAGAAAAGAGAATGAATTCAAGACCAAACATTTCAGGAAAGGCAAGAACGTTACACCGTATTTTTTCATTTTTAAAATTGATTCAGGATAGTACTGCATTAGATAAAGTTAGAGACAAAGAAATTGTCATACATAGTGGTAGGGATAAACATTCATCTGGGGAAACGTTTACCAAAGAGATTGTAACAACAGATGGTGGTAAATTCAGGGAATCCTTGAATAAATTAAACGGGAAAATTCAGATTGAATTTGTACAAGATGATGAAACAAATGAATCAACAGTATCACCTCCAATAACAAGTACATCTCCACCAATGTTTGCCAATATTGCTAGTGAAAGTTATTATAAATCAGGTCAAAAATCTGAATCAGATTATGATATCCTTAGTACTGATGCTCTCTATGGGTTACCAAACTCATTAATTTTGTTGTTTTCTGACTGTGTAAGAATTGCCAGACATAATGAATATTACAATATAAAATATCTTGCTGTTCCTCGGGAATTTACTGAAATTTGTGCTACCTTTGAGAAAAGGTTATTAAAATGGAAACCAGAATGGACTTTCTACGAGGAAAACTCAAAGAAATTCATTAATGAAACTATAGAAGGCATATATCATCATACGATGAGCTTTTATTACGGTTTGGTAATTTATTATTTCAGTATGGCAAAACATTTGAATAATCAATTTTTACAATCATACGTTGAGAAAGTGCTAACCCATTTGCAAAAACTTACCGAATTAATAGATAAGAAATCAGTGAAAATAGTTCCCTTAATGTGGCAAGGATTTATTGCTGGCTGTGCTAGCACTGAACAGGATGTTCAGCAACAATTTAGAAGTTGGGCTGCCAAATTAGCTGAATCGGGTATGGGTTCCTACTGGGGGGCTCGACAAGTAATGTTTGAAGTTTGGAGAAGAAGAATGAATGACGAACGAGACGATAATTGGTATGCTGTTTACAAGCACTGGCAAATGAATTTAATGCTTTCTTAAATTATATACACATAATTATATATTTATACGTTTTCTTTTTTCTCTTTAACAATTCTTATTAAGTTTTGTTATCGCGAATATTAGTTAGCAATTTTGAAAAAATGGTGAGGTCTGATGTTTCTCATAACTTGTTAGAATTTGACAAATATTCCGCCAATGCTTCTCCATTTAAGGCCTGACCAGCTGCAATATGTTGTGATATCTTTTTACTTCTACCATAGCCTTCACCCAATTCTACACCTACACCTTTTATAGAACACACAGTATGGAAAGTAGTTTTGTCTACTTGTTCAGTGATATATTCTGGATATAATTGACATCTACCTAAGAGCGCATACAATTTTCCCGATGCTTCTTTATCATAATCTCCTCCAACGCTATTGCATGTTAATATTGAAGTATTCTGTGATCTTGGAGGTTCAACCGCAGCAGTTCTGGGGCTCAAATTAAATTCTTGTGATGATAAAGAATTTTTCATTGATGCATGTTGTTGAAGAGTATTTGGCACTGTATTAGTTGGAGATGCAAAGCTCTTTATAGAGCTCGTTGGTGCCACCCGTAGCTTATCTGGCATTGCTACTGATTTTTGACCAGGGGAGCCAGAAAGTGCTTCTGAAACCATTGACCTCATCAATTTACTCATACGTTCCATGACTTCGTTGACAATCTCATTAGCATCTGGAACTGTTTGTTTTACATACAGTTGATTAATTTGCCGCTCAGGATGAGTAACCTCGACCTCCTCGATTTCTCCAGGAATAATTGGATGCTGTAACGTGGTCTCAATAAGTGGAGTTGATATGGAAGTTGAACTTGACAAATTTTGGGGTAAACCATGGGTATAATTTGGTTGTTCAATCATTTGTTTCCCAGGTTCAATGTCATGTAGTGAGTACTTCTGTATTAAATCTGGCTGGGCTAAAGCTTCCATAGCTGCTCTTTGCTCTGCTTCCCTCACATTCGGACCTTCTCCAACACCCAATAGGACTTCTCTCAATCTAACCTCGACAGTAAATGGTGAAGTCTCATTTAGTCTCTTGTATGCTATTCGGGCACCCAAGTTGTTAAATTGTAAAAAGTCACCTAGTTCACCCTTGGCATTTTTATTTAGAGGTTCTTTGACCATAACTGGACCTAAATTTTCAAAATGTGTTTCAGAAAGTTCCTCCAACCATGTAGCAATATCATCAAACTCAGTTGAAAATCTATCAATTACCAAAGCACCAATGTATGCTTCAACACAATCGGCATAATGCTTGCTTAATCTATCTTTAATTTTCATAGAGGATCGTGGTATATTTTCCTGCAATCTGTCTTTGAAGCCAAGTTTCTCACTTATTTTTTCCAAATTATTGTTATTTACAATGGCATCTTTCATCTTAGACAAAGAACCTTCATTGGCGTAAGGATATTTTTTATAGATAATATAGGCTACTATGGCACCTAGCCAACTGTCACCCAAAAATTCTAAACGTTCATTACTCATCACAATCTTTTGTGTTTCGGTCAGTCTAACATTCATATTCGGAAGAGATTTATGAATGAAAGCCAATTGTTCCAGCTTTGGATCTGAACAAACTGGATATTGGACAAATGCGTCAACTGGGGATAATTTATTTTCAAATTTATAATGATCAAATATAGTTTCGAGATTCAGAGTAGCTTTAACTTGATTCAAATAATTTGCAACAGACATGGCAGGGCTCGATGCAATGGCTTTCTCCAAATCGTTGCCATTCTTTGACATGGTACTTAATTCCGTTGATGATAATCCAAATTCATAAAGAACTTTAATGGATTCGTTCAATTGGGCACAAGCATGTTGTACTTTATAGAAGTTTCTCAGGCTCTTAGCGTCTCTTTCATTATATGGTGTATCTGATGATGGAATCAGATGTGATTGCATATCGTCCATCAAAATACTTGTGACTGTCCTATCAATTTTGAATGTGTTGCCGAAAGGACTTAATTCAGCATGAATTGGTCATTTGTACTTGAACGCCATTTGTAGGGGAGAACTGAAGATGCCATGAAAAGTTGTTTGACATGTTGCATTTTTTTTTATCTCAAATTTGCCTCTGCGCAGCTTCACTGAAAAACTACAAATAAACAAACAATGTCTATTTATCTAACTGCTTGAAACAATATGATAGTACAAGCTGGAGAAAGAGTAACACTCGTCTTTCAAATTGCATTCACACTCACTTTATGGTTTTATAAATGTTATCAAAGGCAATTAATTACTTATTTTAGCAATGAGAGAATACCCAATATTCACAGTTTCAAATAGTCAATTCACTGTCATTGATGGGTTTCTTATCAGTTTCACTAGTCGAACGGCAAAAGATATTTCCTCTGATGGGGCCAAACAAATTTTAACTCCAGGTGGGTGGTATATTCTTAGAAATTCATACAATCCTATATCGTTAAAGATTTTGCAATCAATGAAATCTAATTATATGTTCACCACGGACCCCATGTTATTATATATTCTGAGGCCTACTGTTTATGTTAGATTTATTAGGAAGGACAATAGATATCAATGCAAACGAACTACGAAAGGTTATGCGACACATAAGGCATTCCAAATCGAGTGTGAGAGTGTTGATGAGGTAAGGACCAAATTTATTGTTTTCAAGCGCTCAATACAAGAATCCACTGGCTTATATGAGAAAATATTTAGCCAGCAAATGAACGAACGAACGAATATTTCCAGTGTTTTCAAAACGAAGAATGATATTTCTGGAACTAGTGGCAGTAATATACCACTAAAGAATCTGAAGGGGTTTAGTGTGCCAGACATCATGTTTATTCCTGGGGATATATTATTAAAGATAAAGAATATGCCCATAACCAGAGGTAAGGTTAAGCAGATACTACAGAAAGAGGATAGGGATAGAATCAGACCGATCAAGGTTCTGGAAAAGAAGTTATATGATATCAATTTAGAGAAGAATGTTTGGCGGTTGGATAAGATGTTTGAATATTTGAGAACTGGTGAACTACGAATGGATAATTTTGTGGATTTCGAGAAAACATATGATGAGTGTAAGACAGGACTGGTTGCCAGTTTGAGACTTGTGAGTAAACATGTATATCCGTATCTTATAAAGCAATGGTTCAAGGAAACGAATGAACTTGCGAGCAGGGTTGTTAAGATATCTGAGCAGTACACGATTGTTGATAAGTTTCTGGTTGATACTAAGATGAGGAAGCTAGCAGATCCGGTTGTGGTGATTAATTCTTCCAGCACAGAAGACGATGTGAGGGACCAGCTTTCAAATTATGAGCTTCTTGATTGGAACGTGTTGAGACTAAGTAAGTGTCCCTATCCAACAGAATCAGAGGAGCTATTCGATATGCTAGAGAGTAGCACGGAAGATTTCTATGAGGATGATCAGGGGAATATAGCTACCAATAGGGCGTTGTTAGAGGAGAAACAGGCAGTGCATGTAACACAGCATAGATCGATATCACTGAACTTTGAGGGATTTGGATGGAAGCATATATATGAAAGGAGAATGTTTAGTGTGGAGGAGCGGCCTAATGTTAATGATGTTACATTTGAGCAGTTGACGGATAATGCAGCAAGAGAAGGTGCTCCTGAATACTTTCTTTTCTTAAAAGATATTGTACGGTTGATTAGTTATGAAGAGCAGAAATCGCATTACGTTAGGACTTTCAATGAAATAAAGGAGCTGTATATTGAAATGGAACAGCAAAAGAGTGTGTAGCTAAGATGTATAGAACAAACAAAGCAATGAAAAGACGATGTTTTGTTTACTTTGCGGTGCGCGCCCGGCGGTGTTTGTTCAATACAGTTTCAATGAAATCAGTCAAGCATGTGATGATGTATTTATATAGTATAAAAGAATGTTTACTAACCAGGAGGCCAAATAGGATATTTTCAATTCGTCACTTAGTTTGTTTAAGAAGAGTTT
>JAJLTG010000079.1:0-32970 GCA_030568095.1 Naumovozyma baii
AACACGCGTTAAACTCATAAGCTGATGGAAATATAAATACCCAGCATATTTCAAAATTCTCAAAATAATTTATATAATCTTCTTATATTAATTTGTATATTATTTATAAGAAACCGATCAATTACTTTATTATTAAAGACAGTATTATTTTAAAACAACAATGACAAGAATTTCTTCAAGTAACAAGCAATCGGACATTATTGGATCGAAATTAGATTCTAATTCTCGATAAATATTATTGGTGTCACCTAATTAGTAGGATCGTGACGTCAAAGATATTGAGGTTTAATAAGGTGGTAATCCTGAAACGTCTCATAATATTACTTATCACTACTTTAAGAATTGTTGTTCCGGAATACTTGGGAATCTTTCTACTTAATCTGTTTCTTTCTTATCTTCGTTGCACCTATTTCCTTGTCTCACGTTTTTACCTTTTCTGGTAAAGTCTCATATTCGCCGTAATAATTATTTTATATATGCCGTAACAACAGAGTAACATTATGAAACGTTTCAGAATGAAACTCATGAGACTAACAAAGTATTTTAATGTCACACACTCTTAATGACACTAAATCGGGGTTTATATTATTACAACTGGGTTTATTAGAAATTGTGGCTAAACCTTTGTGCTAAGGAAAACTTTAAATTGACCGCCAAGTACAACAAACGAGTGAATCAAGTTCAAAATAGAAAAGATAATGGTTGCCTTTGCGTACACCCTCATTGAGTTTTAAAATGAAAAATTTCTTATTGGCAACGAAGTGTTACCAAGAATAATGGCATAGACTAGGAGCAGTAGCAAAAAATACAATATATCGCATAATTTTACAGCTTAATTGCACTGAAATTTTGCCTTATAGTTTTCTGTATTTTTTTTTTTTAAGATTTTTAAATCTATATCCATCTAAATCTGCCTGTAAATTCGCATGTCTGCCTTATCATATTGGCCATGTTTAAACACATATCCAAAACAAGACGAATGCAGAGAGATCGTCACAAAAAGAATTAAAGTCTCATTAACAATGGAACTCAGTCATTTGGTAGTTTCCTGAATAGCTTTTCACTATCAACCATCCATGTTTAAACCGATTGTAAGTTTGTATCCTAAGAATCCACTGTGGAAACGCCGATGCCGGCTATTCTGAAATTTATGAAAACCTCAATATAGATAGATGCTCTATTCCAAATTTACAAATTCCTAACAAACCAATAGCTCATCTATCGAAAACATCATACGCAGATATTTTATGGTCTAGAAATGTTGTGTGACCGTGAGACAGTAACTAAGATTTCATTTCTTTTAAATAATGGTGAAGAAACTAACCAAAAAAGGAAGGAACAAACATCTCATGAAGGACAGACCCTACCGCCAACAATAAACACCACAACAGAGAATACTGATAATACGACAGAAAGTTGTGTAAAATCTGGGGAACCACCTCTCATCCCAGAATCTTTACCTTCAACAGATATTTTAAGTCCCATACCCAATACAAGCAGATTTCGATCTCATCAAGAAGCAAATGCATTTTATCCATATATATACACACAGCCTAAATCAAGAAATGTGACGCCGTTTGAAGCAATTCAAATGGAGGTGAGACAATTACAGACAAATACTAATGAAAATACTCCTGTAAGAGTATTCCACGCGAAATCTAAATTGTTTTATACATTAGCAGACGGATCAATTCCTGAATTCATAGTGTCTAAGAAGGACCTTCCTGATCCAACCACTTTCTATGAGTCTGTAAGGGATTTAGGCGAAAGATATGGGTGTATCAAATTAAAAGTATCTGGTGATGAAGTACTACCTCATCTGGCCAAGCCTAATAGTCCTTTAGAATGGAATCTTGATCAGATTTACTTCAGAGCTAGAAGACAATATTTGAGTTCTTTGGAGACGGAGGATCTCCGGGCTTTACATTTTTACTCAAGATTACATCAATTTTATGAAATGGGAAATTTAACACTTTTCAAGATACCCAGTATCGATAAAAGATATTTGGATATATATAAGTTTTGGAATTGCGTTCAAATAAGAGGAGGATTTGATGCGGTATGCCAAAAGAAACTTTGGGCTCAAGTTGGAAGAGAATTAGGGTATTCTGGACGAATTATGAGTTCATTATCTACTTCTTTAAGATCTACTTACATTAAATTTTTGCTAGAGTTTGACCAACATGAAAAGTTAAATAGAGCCAATCCCGATGGAGAGTTGGTTAAAGATATAAGAATGGTAGAATCTGAAATTATTCATCCCGGAACGAATAAAAGATCAAATAATGCTAGTAACGAAAGAAATATTGGTACCAAGAAACTCAAACTGATGGACAGTTCATTTGATGGTGCCTTTAAAGTATGTGGCTCAGAAAGGAATTTTGATAGAATACGAGATATTAAAATTGCAAAATATTTACCTACTTCTTTTAATTGCTCCGAAAAATCATTTGAGCCTTCTAAACATAACTTTTCATTTTGGCAAAATGGAATAGAGGTTTATGATAAGAGTCCATTTGAAAAAAAAAATTCACCGATTTATAACCTAAGGCAATATTACGAAAAGAGTCAGATTTTACTCAATAGTATTAAAAAAAAATATAGTTCTTTATTTCCTAATGTTTTATCAACAAAAACAAAAGTTTTGCAGGATGATTTTGAAAATCTACTCCATTATATACTAAAAGATCCAGACTCCAATATTGAGCTAAATACTGCATTAGACCTTCCCTCGATAATATATGGGGCCGATCCTTCCTCAAACTTAGATATCCAAGAGTATACAAACCCTTGGAGATTAGAGAATATTCCTTTATCTGAAAATTCGCTTTTGAGACATCTTAATCTAGATTTAGGTTGTAATACAAGAACCAAGTTTGATATTGGTATGTTTTTGTCAATGGCGGGTTGGTCAGTCACCGATAACTTTTTGCCATCTATTGATTATCACCATATAGGTTCTTCGAAGTTGTGGTACGTTATTTCTCCCAATGACATGGAAAAGTTTGAAAATTTGATTGAAAATATTAATACTAGCATAGAGAGTGATCATCCAATTGTGTCGATTTCAGGAATGTTAAATGATCATTTTAAGAAATCTGAATTTTATTCATCCTATAATTTGACAAAAGAAGCAAACTTTTTAGTTCAATCAACTACAAATCTGAGAGAGAAACCTCTTCTTTCTAAGGGACATACATTAAAAAAAGCATCAGGAACAGATTTTTTATTTACCACACAATTTCTAAAGAAACAGGGAATTGACGTTTTTACGGTTAACCAAGATTCTGGGTCGTATATCTTTACATACCCGAAAACATATACTTCTTCTATCGGTGCTGGTGTATATGTTTCGCAACACGTAACTTTTGCTCCGACGTCATGGTTACCTTATTTGATCGAAGGATCTAATTGGCTTTCAAAAAACGGTATCTTACCTAGTTTCCATACACATTGTTTCTTAACAAATATCTATTTGTCAGTGCTTGATAGGGATGAGGCTAATGAATTACACTCAAATGTTAAAGAACTACTAATGCCGCTGGTTGAAGAAGAACTTCAAAATAGAACCTTACTAAGGGAACTTCGTACCGATGTTCCTGAAGTTGATAATAGATTTGACTTCATCTCTGATGAATCTCTCGAATCTACCGGATTCTCTAAGGTTGTTTTTGAGTATGCAGGAATCAAAAGGACGCTTTCCATTACCGAGTTTATGAGTTTAGCCGATTTAGACAAACGTGATTCCATAACAATAGACGACGTGAAATTGTCCGATGTCTTTTTTCATAAATACTACAGTGATGAATATCTTCAGGCTTTGCTTTCTCATGAAAGCAAAACCATACTTCAAAAAAAATCCGAAATATTTCTTTCCCCAAAAAAGGCAGAAGAGCAATGGGACTACTTTATCAATAATGAATATAAAAATAAGTTAGTTCCTTTGGATGTTATCCAATATATGATCACTAAAGTACAGAAAGATACAAAAATATACCGAATGTTAAACGATGTCATTAAATTCATAGATAACTTGATTGAAGAATGCGATGAATTAGGTTTTGCGTATGCTGAAATGTCAAAGACATTTATCCCTGGCGAAGTTAAATTTGTGGATAAACTAGATATAAAAGAACTAAAAATACCGTCCCATAAATTTGATTTGGCCAAATTAGAACAGTTGATAAAAAAGCTGAGAAAGTGCTCGGTCTATTTTCCCGAAATGTCCGATATTTTATCCATATCAAGATCAATTACTGTTTTTAAATTTCAAGTCAAAAAGATCTTCCAAGCTCCAAATGTCCAACTGCTACGAGATGCATACTTAACATGCTTCAAAATCCCGTTACAGAGGGAATACGTCATCGCAATTATTGCACATCTTTATAGAATGCAGTGGCTACAGATATATGAATATGTCTTTGGCTGGTCATCAAGACAGGAAGAAACTCGACACTCTGGCATATATTCAATTCAATCATTAGAATCATTCTTGGAGTTTGGTGTCAATTACTGTTCTAGCTTTGAGGAGCATAAACTAAAAACTTTAAAATCTAAAATAATGGAAATTAAGAAGGTTGATAACAGAATCCTTAGATTGATAAAAAGTAAAAAACCAGATTCGAAAATAATGTTGAAGGATTTATATGATGTTTCAAAAATAGTCAATAACAATAGATTTCCGGTGGAAGAGGTTAATATAGACCTTATTAAAAAAATCACCAATAAACTTGATGAAGTCAAGCACACCATCGACCCCATGTGTGACAAGTTATCAGTAAATGATGCATTTTTTAAAGAAACTGCTTCCCTGGTGAGAGATAATTTAATAGATGATATCTCTATTTTAGAGAGATTTGACGGTTCACAGAAGGATAATAGGCTAGTTTACAATGATATGAGAGAGCATAATGCTATGAGGGAAGAACTTACATGTTGTAAGATATGGATAACTGACTTGTTCAAACATATAAATAGAGCTAAGCTAGAAAAGATGACTGCCAGAGCTTGCACAGTATTAGATTTATTGTCAGAAAAATATATTCCATTAGAAGAGTGTCCAAATAAACAGACAAATTATTGCTTTTGCCGCGGTCATGATGTGGGTACAATGATTCAATGTGAAATATGCCAGGAATGGTATCATGTTAACTGTATTAACGGTGGAAAATGGAAACCATCAGACGATCCAGACACAATATTCATGTGTTCCATATGTAATAGTGATAGCTCTATCGATCTTCACAAACAGGATATGTTTAACTTTGGTGACATGAAAAGGTTGATTTTATCCTCTTTTGAACTAAAAATCAGCCCTGGAAAGAAGATGTTACAAACGTTGTTTCAACTATTTGTTTCTGCTTTGAAATTCAGAAATCAACTTGAAAGTCTTTTTATCGACAGAGCTGTCAATCCGAAATTATCAACACATGAAATCAAATACTACCTAAGAAAAGCATTTGGATCGGGATGTAGCTTCCTAGATCTTACTGGTCCTTTGCAGAGGCATTGTTATTCCAAGGATTTACCGTTATTCGAAAAGTTACAGAATGATTCCAAAATTGTTATTACTGGATATGAAAACACCACCACTACTACTATCACCAATGCTTATAATGATATCAAAGAGCAACAACAAATCAAAGGAGTTAACAATTCCGATGCAAATCCAGCAGCAGCTATTTTAACCTCTACAAATAATCTATCTACAAGCAGTCCTACTTCACTGATAAATCAGCCACATGTGAAGAATCTTTAACCAGCAATTTAACTAAAATGAACTATATAATGCAATTTAAAAATATGGACTTTGTACATACTGTGTATTTATTTCATAAACTATAAACTGTAAATAAATATAAGTTTTGTATGATGCGTAATTTTGCCGTTGCCATAGTTACACGCGCGCATCCAGCAATTTGTTTTCCTTTTTTCTTGTCTCGAAACAATAAATTTTCAATCTCGAGCATGTTAAATAACCAATCACCAAATAATACCAAGTTAATATCTTCAAGTAGCTTTTCTATATATCAGCACACGTCAATCTGACGACTTGTAACGTTGACTAAATGAGTATCATGTTGAAATTAAATTTTGGTTGTGCTGGTCAACATTCAAAGAGAACAATGCAAAGACGCAATTTCAGCAACTTCCCAAACATTGTTACATCGAAACCGATAAAAATTTTTAATATTCGAGGAATAAAAACAGAGAGAAAGTACAACGAGAGGTCTATAAACGCTGCTAAGGTAGCCCAAGAGGCTAGTGACAAACGCTCAGAAGTACTGGATTTGGATGCTAGGAAAATATGTCCGATCATTCCACTCTTACAAAAAATATACCCACCAGAATTTATACGTTTGCATGAACAATCACATGTCCAGTCATATTTAGGCGCACCTTTACACTCACACTCACACTCACACTCTCATAGTCATAGTCATAGCCATAGTCATAGCCATGCCATGAATAATCCATTACTGGTTCCTGATACAGAACAATTTAGAAAGAATGCCGGTGTGAGAATTACATGGGTTGGCCTAGGTGTTAATATTGGTATAGCTATTGGGAAATTTATTGGTGGTATAGTATTTCATTCACAAGCGTTATTTGCAGATGCAGTTCATGCTTTGAGTGATATGGTCTGTGATTTTTTAACGTTATTCTCAGTTAGATTAGCGTCCTCTAAGCCATCTCATAGCTATCCATATGGGTATGGTAAAGTTGAAACTATTGGATCACTTACTGTTTCTAGTATTCTAACAATAGCTGGTATTTCAATAGGCTGGTCTTCTCTTTATGCTATTATAGGACCAGTCGTAACACCTGCCATTATGGAAATTATGGGATCATTAGCAGTTCATTCACACGAATCTATTGCGGAAGACCTTACCGATGTTAATGCTGCATGGGTTGCTGCAGCATCTGTAGCAGCCAAAGAATGGATCTTCCGAGCAACGAGAAAAGTTGCAATTGATACTAATTCTAATGTTTTAATGGCAAATGCTTGGCATCATCGGGTCGATTCTCTAACTTCATTGGTAGCGCTAGTAACCATTACTTCAGGTTATTTGTTTAACATCCAATCACTGGATGCTGTGGGTGGTCTTATCGTCTCTGTGCTAGTGATTAAAGCCGGTACTGAGGGCATGATTGTATCTGTAAGAGAACTGATAGATCAATCTTTGGACAACACCGACCCACGTTTTACAGACATTGAAGTGGTTCTTCTCGATAGTCTTAAAACTTTATCATCTAAAAATAAGATGGATAGTCTTTACATGTTATCCGATCTTTCTGTTTTATCATCTGGCCCAAACTTCCGTGTGCATGCTATAGTGCAAGTTCATGAACAGACTCCTGCAAATATCACTAACATCAAAGATTTAGAAAGAATATCGAATTATTTACGTAAGTCATTGACTGACAATATTTCGGCGGTTAAGAAGCTGAATATTAAATTCATATCTGGTAGTAAAAACGTTACAGCATTTGGGGAGAAGCAATCTAATCTGGGGTTAGAAACCACGGATTCTCATTCTCATTCACACAAATATTAGAACTCCTTATTTATTATCCGCGTCTTCAATAGGCAAAGTTCATTAACAGACACGATGATATATTATTTATTTATTAGTATATGAGGTATTGATCCTCATATTGTCTATCTTGATGGTTTTCTTCTTTAAGATACCACTATAGTAGAAGAAACTACGTTATTTATTATTTGTAAATTTTTTTAAGACCATGATTTATATTTAGTTAAGGTATAAAATTATTTCTTATTTAATATACAATTTTTTAGACACATCCATTTTTAATGCTTATATAACAGAGACTCTCTCATTAATGACCAACAGCCCAGTCATTTAATTTATGTCTATTTCTAGCAATTTCGAAACAGTAAAATTGAATTCTAACTACAAAACAGGTAGTATCTTGGCCATATTCAGCACTTGAGTCAGTTCTCAATAATGTACCAAAGTTGTAATCTTCAATTTTATTTTCAAACACCTTACAAAACTGTCTCCACTTTTCCTTAGCTTCCTTTGTTTTCAATTCCTCTTCGCTAAATTTCTTTAATCTTTCAACGTCAGCATATTCTGGGAATGTCAGGATAAAAGTGTTGTAAATTTCGTCATCAAATTTAGTTAAACGTAACTTAGATCCGGGAACCTTAGTGATAATATTCCAGTAAGTTTCCGCTTGTTCAACAGCAACAACAGCAAATTGTTTTTCAATATCTTCTAAATTGTCAGCGTTCTCAGCATCAAATGTGGACATTTTACGCTTATTTCACTATTTACTTTGTTTTGGGATTTAAAAGAGATAAATAGGAGAGCACATAACTGAATTCACAAGCAAGCTACCTTTTTTATAATAATTTTTTTTTATTGATGAAGTTCCTCCTGAATTATTCTAGCTTGTTCTCACATCGTCCCGTATTGTTTCAGAGAAATTTTTCATTGACGTACAAAGTGATGATAATACAATTTCATCAAAAAGGAAAAAATGTGCATATGACAGTAAATTAATCGATTAAAGCTCTAATTCAAGATTCAACTACTGGCTACGGGACAATTAAAATAAATGCTATAGTATTTTAAAAGTAATTAAATAAATTTTTCCCTTTTTATTGAAAAAAAACTACTTGAATTTAAGGGGATGTTATGGATATTCTATCAGCTATTATACAACAAGAGTCAACAACTCTGTGAATTCTCTATTAATTAATCTTCCTCATCATCAGTATCTACAGGCTTTGGTGTACCTTTTGGTGAGGATAACCATTCGATGTAACGGAGACGACGACGTTCAGCTTGTAATTTTTTTTCATTTCTGGTCATCTTCTTCTTTCTTTGCTTAACCTTAATATTAGCAGGTGAATCATCATCAGTGACAGAAGCTGATGGTTTTGGATT
This sequence comes from Naumovozyma baii, assembly GCA_030568095.1. Classification (NCBI taxonomy): domain Eukaryota; kingdom Fungi; phylum Ascomycota; class Saccharomycetes; order Saccharomycetales; family Saccharomycetaceae; genus Naumovozyma; species Naumovozyma baii. The sequence goes on from JAJLTG010000079.1 coordinate 8,922, forward strand.
TAATCCGACAGCGTTAGCGTTACCCCCATCTTCGAATCTGGATTGATCAACGGCCTTTACACCCTTTGTAACCATGGTACCATTTTCAACAATCCATTGTTCAGGACATAAAGCACCAACAAATTCATTGTTATGTGAAATCATGACGACACCACCAGACCAGTCACGAATAGCAATAGCTAAAGCACCTAAAGAGTCTCTATCCAAATAATTGGTAGGTTCATCTAACACTAAAAGATGAGGGTTATTCCACATGGCACCTGCAATGACAACCTTAACTAATTGACCACCAGATAAAGAGCCTAATGGAGTATGATCGGCAATTTCAGAATCCAAACCGACATCTTCAAAGTGCTTGGAAATAACAGATGGAATCAATTCACGATAACCTAGACCTTCCCTAGACGCTTCATGATCATCAAACTTTTGAACTAACTTTTCAAATCCATTGCCAATTAAAACATCTCTTGGAACCCAAGAGTTGTACTTTGGTTTCCACCACTTCCATTTGATTTCATATTGAAAAGATTTCTTTAATTTTTGTCTACCAACAATAGCTTCAATCTGTCTTGGACCTCTACCATCATCAACATCCATTTCCTTTTGCATCATATCCTTTTCTTCCTCAGAAATCTTTCTGGATTCCTTCAATAACACTTCACGATCATCACCAAATTGATAACGCCATTGTAAATATTGATTAGCTGTCTTTTCCTTGTGCTGATTCACATGTTCCAAAGCGTGTTGGGCAATGTAACCAATACGTAAATTTGGATGCTTTTCGACCTTACCTTCTTGAGGAACCAATTCACCGGTCAACAACTTGATCAAAGTTGATTTACCAGCACCATTTGGACCCAAGACAGCAACACGAGATGATAAAGATAAAGAACAAGAAACATGACTCAAAGATGGCTTTTCAGCCCCTGAATAAGAAAATGTTACATCTGTCATCTTAGCAACTGCCCTAGTGTTAGATTTAACACCTGTTAAGATACCTGGTGATGGGAAATGCATTTGAGCATTAGAATCAGATAATGTATAGTAAGATTTAGCCTCAGGTTTCTGTTTGACGAAATCATTCAGATTACCCTTATAGTAAGCTAATTTCTTGTTTTCATAATGAATAATGTCAGTACAAACTGCATCCAAGAAACCTGAATCATGAGAAACAATCAAAGATGTAATGTCAGTATGTTCCAATAAGTAATCTTGTAACCATTTGACGTTACTCACATCTAAATGATTGGTAGGTTCGTCTAACAACAATATGTCAGCTCTTTGCAACATGGCTCTTGCCAGTTCCAATTTCATTTTCCAACCACCAGATAAAGAACCGACAGTTTGAGCTCTTCTTTCATCATCAAAACCAACTTGTTCCAATGCACTAGCAATTTCTTCACGCGAAATGTTTTGTAATTCGTCATCTAGGGCAATAAACGAAACTAAATCTAGATCACCTTCTTCACCTTGTAGTTTATGTTCCACAAAACAGGTACGTAGAGTATCCTTATCAGGGAAGCCATCCAACTGACCGTTAGCAATCGCTCTCATTAATGTTGATTTACCAGCACCATTTCTACCACAAAGACCGTAACGATGACCCTTGATTAAACGCAAGTTAGTTTTATTTAATAGCATTCTTGAACCGTAAGCCAACGAGAAATCGGTGTTGACAATCTCAATGCCTTCATTTTCATCATAGACAACCTTTTCTTGATGGAATATAGATCTTAAACCAGCGATAATTTCATTTTCAATAAATTCTCTGTTATTTTCATGCAACACATTGCTTAAAAATTCAGTCAATTTGATCCAATCATTAACGTTTGCTTGCACCGTTAATATCTTAGTCACGTATTCGATGACAATGTCGTCGTTCAAGATAGACTCAACAATGGTAGGATCATTCAATTTTTTCAAATTTTTCAATAAGAATTCCTTTCCTTGTTCAATGGTTAATCTTCCTGGAAATTTATCCTTGTCACTTAAATCTTGTTCATCGCCTCTTAAGACAGCAAGAGCCTTTCCTGCCAATTCACGAACTTCAGGTAATGAAGCGGTATCTACTACTTTTTGTACACCAGGTAATAATAATGGAATGAAACTTTCAATTTCTAAACGATTATTAACCAATCTGGTTAAATTCTCGACAACAATAACAGTTTGTCTTAATTGTTCTTGAGAAGAGGAGGATAAGTTCAAAGATCTATTTAAAATTGGAACCAAAAGTGACAACGAAGGTTCTGTAACTTCTGCGACGAATGTGACACCAGATAAGGCCTTCACAGATTGTGGAACTTTAGCTGGATCTTGTAAAGTGTCTACGATCAATTTGTAACGTGGAGATAAATCTAAGTTATCTAATATGGAAACGTAATCTAATAAAGTCTTATAACCTTGCTTAGCCAATTCAGGTTTGAAGTCGGTAGTTACATCAGTTAGGATTGGGACAGCTTGTTTAAAAGTCAATTCTAACAAATCATTTGGCGAATCTTCTCTGATTCTATCCACGATAGCTAGGGCAGCCAACTTTGATTGCCATTTAGCACCTGATGCTAGATAATCCAAAATAGTTGGTAAAACGTAACTTGTCAGGGATTCGATAGGGAAGGAGGTTAATAGGGCATCGACAGCATGTTGACCAGCACGTTTAACAGTATTATCCTTTTCGGCAGCAGCATCTAAAGCGTATTGGAAAAGAGGTAACAAATGAGCTTCTTGTGGAGACTTATTGACATAGAGCTGAGCCAATTTGGAAATCAAAAGCATAGCAGATTCTCTTACCAAAGGTGGATTTTTAGGTTTAGAAAATTTAGTTAGCACGTCAGCTACGTTCCATTCTTCAATATTTTTGGATGAATTGCCCGATTCATTCTCAACATTTTCGAATTGCTCGATGACTAATTTGATTTGAGCCTTACATTCGGTAATATTGGCACATTCTGGAATCTTTGAAAGGATTATTGAGATTGGAGTCAATGTCAAATCTGCCAGTTTGGTATTTAAAGAAGATAAAGAAGTGGAAGAAGCAGAAGGAGTAGGAGTTCCACTTTGGTTTGGAGTAACTGATGCTTGCTTATAAGTAGAAACTGGGATACCGTTATTGTTGTAGTAGTTATTTTGGTAACCACCTTGTTGATAATTGTTTTGATAGCCACCTTGCTGGTAATTTTGATAATTTGAACCTTGGTTCCAGTTCTTATTTTGATATTGTTGATTTGGGTATTGTCCTTGTTTATTTAATGTTCTTTGCTGTTGATAATTATTAGCTTTAAATACACCGCCAAATGGAGATTGAACCATATTTGGATCCTTTGGTTGATGATCCAAGAAATCGTCCAAATTTTGGAATTTTTTTGGAGGCATGAAGTTCTTTTTATCTTTGGTTGTGGGTATCAATCGGAGTGTACAGAAATGTAACTTGTAAGAGTTTATAAGTTTATAAAGAGTATATGTTAAAAAAGGTGTACTACAATATTTAATGTGAAAAATTTTCCATCGGTAGGCAAGCAGGCGAGGCAGCGCAGAGAAAAGAAATTTGAAAAATTTATTGTCTTCGTTACCCAGGCGACTTGAGAAGTCCGATCGTCGGTTTTTTTTAGTTGTACAAAAAAGCACAAGGCTCGGCGGTTAATTAACAAACTGATGAGGAATACATTCGTGTATATATGTATATTTCAGAGACAACAAAAAGACACTTGTGGATAAGTAACTAAGAAATTAGCAGTTGAATGGAACAATTAAAAAAAAATACTTGTACATTCCAAACTTACATATTACCTTCTATGGGTTGCTAAATTCCTTAGGACAATAAGAAGGACTATTCAGAATTCAGATGTAATAAATGGGATACACTGTGACAACCGCCGAAGTGACAGGGTACATTAGCGCTTGCGTCGCTGTTACTTGTCTTTAAAGTTCACAAATCCAGGGACTGCAGCAAACAAGATGTCGTAGGACAATTTTTTTGTGTTTAAAAGTTACCAACCGAAAAGATTCCGTAATTGGTATACACATAGAACCCGGATTAAGGGTTGCAGTTGGTAATTTAACTAGTATTTCAACATTTGTAAATGGTGTTTATATGGGTTCATTTTATTTGGTTTTAACCCTAGGGAAAGACTGAAAAGGCATTGAATAATAGCTTAAATAGTGGAAGCCAAGATGTAGGGATTTTTATAGGAAGAAGTTGCATTGTATATATATATTGTAGAGGTTCTTTTTGAGAGAAGCAACTACGTGAGAACTCAAGTTCTGTGAAAAAAAGAAAGGACATTTAACATCCCAACAAACTCAATGCGACTGTAAATGTAGTATTTCAACAATAGTTTTGTATAAGGGGCCATACATGGCTGTTTTAATTGCTGTTATTACTCTCGTCTGTATATTTGAATTACAGCGCTTTATGCTGTACAGTCGTCTTATACCGCTGAACGCGAAAACTGGCGAGGACGCGTCAAGTTTTTTTTGGGTTTGTTGACGCGATTTTTTTTGTCTTTACAGATTATAGTATGATATAACATAATGCAATAAGATACATACTGGTTTGACGTGAGTTCTATATATCTAAAAGCGACTTACATCTTCTAGTACTAATTACAAGGTTCATCAAATATAACATCGTTTTGTCACTCAATTGCCACATTCAGCTGTGATATACATTCCTCTCCCATCCATCACACTCAAGTTGCATTACCAAAAAAAGCATATAGCCCAATTACACTAACATATACCTATATCCATTAGAAATGACAGAACTTATTGACATGACACTGAAAATTTTATATACTGTAGATAACGGATCCACAGGAAGTTATCTAGCGCGCTCAAAGAAACCATACCCTGTTAGAGTAGCTAATATTCCAAACCCAATTGATTCTAATGGTACTATATTGAGACTAGGTGCTGTGGATATATCAACAGCGTTGAATGAAATATATTTAAATTCACCTGAGGTATTCGATTTAAATGGAAATTCTTCTCGTTTGCATCATGATTATAACCTTTATTTTAAAGACATTTGTGAAACTGACGAACCATTAGTGAGTCTAGGATTGTTATCAAAGATACGATCTAAAACGCAGTTGAAAGAAAATAGTAGTAGTGAGGAAGATGATGACGATGATGATTCTACCATTGTCACTGGTAGAGTGTGTTCCAATTTCTCAGCATTATTAAGAAGAACGTATAGTAATTCATCAAAGAGGAAAAATTCAACAAAGAAAAATGATGATTCTGTCACGTCGGAAACTTTAGAAGTGAAATTGAGATTTTCAAAAGTGGTCACTGATGTCAATTCGAGAAGATCAAGTGTGGGACTCACATCAGCGCCATCACCTAATATATTACCCCCACCTCACGAATCGAAAATAGTTTCAACAAAGATGTCACGCCCTTTAATGAAACCAATGAAAAGGCAGACAAATCCAATGCCTGCACCAAGGGCTAAGAGAACCCAATCGTTACCCATTTGGAATTTAAAGCAACCGATGGGCGCTGGTCTACCGAAGAATTCCATCGCTCACAAGATTTATATGGCTGATAGAAAAACTGAAACACTTAATAGCAATAACTTCGCTTCAAACACTAATAATAATGTACTTATAAACAATGTCGCCACGACATTGAGTTACGAAATTGATTCTTTGCAAAATGATAATTCAGTACAAAAGATAAAGATTGATGATTCAATAAGTAAAAGATTTGATTTCATGTTGAATAAGAAGAGTAAATCTAATACAACAACGATACGAAAGAATTCTATTTCAAAACCTAAGGCAATAAAAAAAAAGAAACATGAAAAGCAAACTACGATGACTGCGATCTTAGAAAGAGAAAAATCAGAATTGAAGGATGAATTACAATTTGAAGAATTATTCAATGCTAACAAAACCAAAGAAGTTGTCGACAATTCTTCTAATAAAGAAAATGTTCCACCGTCCACTGACCTAGATTTTGACTTAGAAAATTTCTCCAATATGGACATGAAAAATGAACTACCCTGGTTGAACGATTTCAACTTTTTCGATTCTCCATCATTATTAATAAATGATGCAAACCAGGCGTCCAATACAAACTTGCAAGCCATTTCGAATACACAAAATAATAACAATGGTAGTAGTGTTAGTAATTTGAATGGACAAATGGGTGGTAAAAATAGTACACCTAGAGATCCAAACACATGTAATACGATACCCATCGATAACGAGAATGAGAATGAAACAGAAGATAATGAAAATGAAACCGATCATAAAAATGTATTAATAACAAGTGACATTGATAGGACATCGCCTATTGATACATTATCTATGCCACTAATGGATTTAGCTCAACAAACGCAATTGAACCATTCGTGTCATGACCAGTTGAAACGATTACCACTTCTATTACATAAGACAAACGTCAAGCAAGCTAACCCTATTATTGAAAGAAGTAAGACTGATAATGTGGTAGATGAATATGATGATGCAACTTCACTGATGACTAATTTTTCTACACCGAATGAGAGAGAAAAAGTTAAAAACGAATATGGAGAACATGATGAAGAAGAAGAGGATGACATGAAAAAGCAAAGAACCATGCCTTCATCACCTTCAATGATGTTTAATTACAATCAAGATCATGAAGATGAAAATGAAAATGAAAATGACTCCGAAGACAGTAATGATTTATTTTCATCGTTTGTAGCAAATGGTTCTCACAGCGGTTCAAGGAGTAACAATAATAATTCAACGCCAGTTACGCAATATCGCGGCCAATCTAGTGATCCGCAATATCAAACAAAACTATGAAAAAAATGTAGGAATATATAGGCTTATATTTTTTTATTTATAGTAGAAGATAAATGTGATATTCCATTTGAATGATTTTTTAATAAAGTTTCCGCATCGTTTAAATTTTTAAAAATGGCATTCATTTCTGCTTCTGCATACATCCTTTGTTTCGTTGTACTTTGAATACAAGATTTCAATCATTGGATTAGTTTCTCAAGTAAATTCCATCTCGAAGTTTTTTGAACCAGAGCATTCCACCTCAGCAAGGTGAATACACATCTTGTCAGGTTAAAAAATCCTTTCCCGTTTCCGTTTTTTTCTCAACTGGATGGCAAACATGTTGATAAGTAATTCGTTTCTTATACCTTGTCGGATTGATGGTCCTTTTATTTTTTAAGTCGAAACTATCAGGTAGAGCCACAGGTAATGCTGTATAAATTGTCAGTTTCATGTGATATTTGATTCAATCAGATAACAATGTTTCCTATTTCGTTGAGTCAAGCTCAGGGAGCAGTGACTGTACTCTTTAAACAATTTTTTGACCCCAATTTCGGTAGAATGATCGCTTTTTAAATCATAAAAAGAACCCGTATTATTTGTTACTATTGGATATTGTCATTTGAAAGGGTTTCCTTTGTGTTGGAATAAACATCACGCACAAGCTTTAACTGTGAGACATAAAATGCAACAGATAAGGTGTATATAATGCATTTGAAAATATAAGCACAGCTCCGAAATTAATATCATGAGAGCGTTCATTGTCAATCCTACAGCCATTAAACTCATCCTTTCTTCGAATGAAATCATAGTCTCGATACAGCTGCTTGTAAACTATAGTTGAAATTAAGGTTTAGGGCAGCCTTTAAAGAAAATATTAAAGAATTCTGACTAATTCAATCCTTTGTATCAGCTATACTAAAAGAATACTGGCAGGTCAATACAATAAAGTCATATATTTTATTGTTTCTGTAGAAACTTTCCAAACTTGGGAAGTGGGTGATATCATTTTAGTCAAACTAAAAACATTTTTTTTTTTTTCATTTTATAGTACAAATTCAATAAATGATGACACTCCCCGCACAGGTCTTCAGTGTATATGCTTTCTCATTTATTTTCCTTCTCCACCAGTATTCTATATCTATCAAGACTAGCAATGACATGCAAAACTAATCATTTTGAAAATTTTCTAATGAAAATACTGTTGTTCTGCAACATTGGCCTGGAAGTTGAGATTACTGTTATCTCTATACACATGATATCACCAGATAATAATGTTCCCACTGAGTATCATAGAAAATTTGACATTCTAGTGGATAGACCTTTGATTTTTTGAAGAAGTAAAAAAGGATATTGATATAACACTACTCTCCAAGTTTGGAAATTCGGTGCAGAAGTGGTGTGGATTATGTAGATCTCTATTACAAAGTTTTTTTTTGGCAATGACACGTGTGATAGCTTAGTCTTTTAATATTTCGTTTATCATCTTACATCGCGGTTCTAAACTCAACTGACCGTTTGTAAACAGCTGGCCATGATATTGGTACAAAAACGCTAAGATGAATATTGTCCTGCACTTAATGATGCTAAGTGCTCGACCGATGAGTTGTATGTTCGACGCCTTTGACGCAGACCCTTACGGAATCATGTATTTACCGAAAGTTATAAACTTTTTTTCGATTTGAGTGAGTTTAATTTTTCATTTTCTCCCCATCTATATGCTACGTAAAATTGATTTAAACCTTATAAAAAAACACTAAAACTAAACTTAAAACTCTAACCTCTAAACTTAAAACTCAAAACTCAAAACTCAAAACTAACAATTCGAAAATCTCCAAACGTTAAAATTAGTTCAACAAGTACAATTTGATAACTCTGATATCAGAATCACGCCGATTATTGTTGGTTATATGTCCTATGGATTCAAATAGTGGACTGAATGGTTAGAAGACGACGAGGGGAAAGAATTCAGTATATTAAAACATTATTATGGTCGTGGTTTACGTACATTCGATACTGCAGACGTGTACTCGAACGGTCACATTGAAAAATCATTACGTGAATTTTTGCAAAGAGACAATATTAAGAGTGAAACAGTTGTTATTATGACTAATATCTTCTTCCCTGTTGACGAAACGCAGTTAGGTGGTACTTCAAGTGAAAAAGATTTGCTAGACTTCACAATTCAAAGAGGATTGTTTTATAAACAGATCTTACAAGGTATATGAAGAATTATGTGGCAAGGTTGGGTACATATATTAATGTTTTACAAATTCATTAATTTTCTCCGAATATACCAAATAAGGAGACGATGAGAATATTGAATGATCTTCTTGAACTTGGTAACGTTAGATGTATTGGTGCGTCTTCTATGTTACCCACTGAGGTTGTTGAACTACAAGCCATTGCTGATAAATATAGTAAATTCCAATTTGTCAATATGCAGTCATTTTACAATTTGATGTATGGAGAAGATGAACGTTATTTAACGAAATACTGTAAGAAGCACAATATTACATCGACATCATGATCTCCAAACAATCAAGGGCTATTAATGAGACCAGTTAGAGTGAATTCCGAAAGATCACAAAAGAATGAAATCATCAATTCATGGAGTATGAAAGATTTAAAACCTGAATAAGCTGAATTAATCTTGCGAAGAAGAAAGGTATGTCCCTGACTGTGATTCCAACTGCTTTGGTACTATCCAAAGGTTGTTTCACGATTGTCGGGATGAGTTCCATCAAGAAAGTTCATGGACCTATCTTTGCTTTGTATGTTGATTCCACTGAAGAAGACACAACTTACTTCGAAGAACCTCATAGGCCAAGGAACTTAATACATGGATGAAATTAAAAGAATAAATGAAAGATACATAAAAAAAGGAAAGAATACACATACATATATATATATATATAAAAATAGAAATAGAAAGAGAGAGAAAATTGATGATCTGTAAATTGAATACATAAAAAAATGGAATTAAAAGTTTGATGGGTTGAAACTTTCAGATTTATAAGGATTAAATTTTATTCCTGAACTAAATGTATTTGTATTGTTCATGGAAGGATGCAGATTATTTGTAATATGATGCGAGTTTATCGATGTATAATCAGATGAAGATGTGATATGCAATGTGTTTTTGTTGTTATTATTATTATTATTTGCGATGGCGTTCATATTGTTGTTGAAAATGAATTGATCTAGCGCTTCGCATCTTTTCAATTCAGAGGAAGACAAAAGAGATCTTGGACAAAAAATCAGATCATCTTCAAAGGATCTATTCATGTCGTTTCTATATCTTAATGGATTAAACAAATTGTATGAATCACTCAAAAATGGTGAATTTTCAGTGCAGCTACTAGCTTGTGATAGAGAGTTGGCGCTTAGAATACTGCTATTACTACTACTTACAGTACTAGTGTTACTCGCACTACCGGGACTATATCTCGTATGTTCCATTAACGTGTGACTTAATAGAGGAGAAGTGTTGAACATGATGTTATTGCTATTGTAGTTGTTGTTGGTAGTAGGTACCGCAATAGGTATTATAGGATGGTTTTCGTCTGCCCTTCTGTTGTTACCGTTGCCATTAGCATTCATGATATTTCCAATGTCGTATTGTAGCATTATCGAGTGTGTTTTTGTGTGTTGTGTTGCTTGTTGTGATGAGGTAAACCAGATTGGAGAATCTAGAGTGGTTACCAGAGAAATAGATAGGATTTTCTAGAGAGCCGCTTTGTAGAAACGGTTGAGTTGACTTGTAACCCCTTGATTCCCCAATCAAGAAGCCGGAACTATCTCCGTCGGAGAAACACCTAAAGCCGCGGTAAATAGCTTGGGGCGGAGAAGTCCGGTTCAATTCCCCAGCGTTTCTTGGCATTGGCACCTTCGCGCAGTTTTGAGGTTACAGATTAGCTGCTGCACTTGTGTCAATTATATAGTCAGAAATAATGCTTCATCGTACTGTGTAGTAAGGTTTTCTTCAGCGCTAACAGGCGATGAAGAATCTGGCTTGGCCATGATTTGTATTATATATGTGGTAGTACAATCTGATGTATATGCTTGTGTGGGGGAATAATATTTATTATGCATCTCTTTAAGTAATTATATAATCCAAACTTAGCTTGGATGTGGACCTGGGTCTTTTTTTGGAATCCGCAGCAGCACCCTTGGCTGGATCTTCCTTCTTTATACTTTGAGAGGTTTCTTGCGTGTTATTCATTGCATCAAGTTGCATCTTAACGAAACTTGAAGAATTCATATCGATATCATTGGTGTTAATGTTATTTCCATTGGTGTTACTGGTACCATTCTCATGTAACACTTCTACAAAATTATCACCTAACGATCCATTCACTATGGCAACACCAGCTACCTTGGAATCCTCGCCATCGTTGTCCGTGTTCCTATCGTTCAAGTACTGCTGTGAAAAGAAAAGTGGACTTCTCGTACCACTACTAGAATTATGACTATTATTGTTATCCAATTGACTTAAAAAATCTAACTTGGTAGCCCTTCTTATTTTGTCATTCTCAACTTGATTATTTGTTGTATTAATATCGTTGGTATTATTGTCTTGTCCTACTATCACTTGTTTGGTCTGTCTTAGGGGACCAGTTATTCTCTCTTGTGCCCAATTATAATGTAAACCTCTATCTCTTGGTTGTTGCGGTTGGTATGTCTTTAAAAGGTGCGTACTGCTATTAGTATTACTATCACTGGAACTCTTATGGAATAATGGTTTACTATGCTGATACGAATCATTTTTCACATGATGAAAATTATTTCTCCTTTGTTCTAGCTTTATTATACTATCACTAGTCTTTTTGCCTAAAGAATGTGTCAACGTCGATACATTCTTACCATGCACAGTGTCTCGATGCTGTTTCAAATTATCCATCCGACTGAAAAATCTTAGACATATATAGCATTGGAATGGTTTCTCACCAGTGTGTTTCCTTATATGCCTTGCTAAATGTTCCTCCCGAGTAAAGGACATGTTACAATCCTTATACCCTGTACATGGAAACACTTTTTTCTCCTTGGATTCCCCAACTCTTTTCTTACCCATCTTCGTTTTATTGCTTCTTTTTTGCTTGTCTAGCTTTTGATATATTCTACTAATTTTCCATCAAACGTTTGTGTCCATTAATACTTCACATACATACGTCCCCTCCTCTTAAATATTTTAACAGTAATCACAAATGTAAGATCAAGAATACCGCATAGTCACTAATTAAAAGGGGAAAAAAAGAAACAAAGATAATCTTCCTTTATTTAATTAGAGTTAAAAATACTATTTTTGTTTTAGCTTTGAATTTTTTTTTCTATTTTGTCTTTTCCTGCTCTTTGTCTTACGCACATGTCGTGTGTGTTGCTCCTACCAACGTGCATTGCTTAAGTAACAACAAAAAAAAAGGCTATTCCCTTCCTTCGAGCGATTCTTTGCCAGAGGAATCTGATTTCTCTCGAGGTAAAACGACCCCATGATGTAATCAGCAACTAGACTTTCCCGTTTGCCACTGGCATGAGGACGTAACACCACATTGGAAGCAAGTGAGGCCAACGGGACGTGAACTTACCGTACAAGCAGGAATTTGATATGTACGGGTTTGTTATCTAAACTTTATTTTCAAAACGGAACCCAACAAATATCAGTGTGTAATGTGGACCGTGCTCTGATCTTTGAAAGAAATACTTTCCTATCTCGCAGTTTCTTCGTTGATCCACTGCGAAGTGTGATTTTATTATGTTTGTTTAAGTCCTTTTGGTGTTGTGGTGGCGGACTGTTTTCGGTTGTCTGGCATCCGTATGTAATTGTCCCTCTTCCCATCTGCTGCAGTATATAGGTAAGTTATACACTTTGTCAATATTCTCTATCGCAACAGCAAGTAAAAAATGCTTCGGTTGTCAATTGTAATTGTTATTCAAGAATTCGGATCTGCATAAAACCAAAGACATTCTTCCACATTTACCCTCTTTCTATTAGCCATTAATTTTGAATGTAATGATCAATCTCCGAGAAAAAAACAAACAAACTATATTCATGAGTAAAGTTACGTAATTGTGATTACACAAACCTTATCGTCATGGTATCGTTACCATTTATGGTCAGACCATCAGCAAGCTGTAACGAGATAGAAGAGTACAAGGGTCTTCTTCTTCCCCCACAACATCTCCTCTTACATAAACCTCTTGCCTATTTCATCCATCTTTCTTTGCTGACTCTACGTACATGAGTAGGCTTTTCAAGAGTCTATTGATATTTATTACCTTCTTTTATTGTATCGGAGACAGCTAAGCAAGAAACCTTACTAAGTGAATCTAATTGAAGTATACCTAACATTCTTCAAATTTCGTGGTACTTTTCACTGCGGGTAATAGTACTAGTCCCTTCATACAGGCAACAAACTACGAAACTAAAAAAAAAAAACATTTTTTTTTTTTTTCAATATTTATAAAAAGCGCATACCTTTTTACATATGTATGATGTATTTTTTAACTATCGCTTTAAAGGAACAGCAACAAATAAGTTTAAAAATTCAAATACTTTTTTGTATTATAGGCATAATACTAGAATATCTAACATTTGTTGTTCTAATACACCCAAAAACTTTTAAAAGCCTTTCAATTTACTTCAATTTTTTTTTGAAAATTATCATTAGGAATAATTATAGTGGTTGCGACTACACCAATTATTTCATACCCCCAAAGTAATTTAGAAAACTGGTTTTTGGAAAATTAAAAACCTTTCGGTATTCCTTTTTTCCACCCCGATTTGTAACCTTTTATGGAATTTCCATTACAAGATTGGGACTAATATTAAGGGAAACATTCTTGAATTCAGTCTAGAAAATGGGTATTATTATTATTATTATATAGATATACGTAGAAAAGTTGGGAAAGTAAAAAAAAACAAACTCCTCGTTTATTCATATAGGGTTAAAAAATTAATTAAGAATTAAACGTCGGGCCATTCATTTATAATTCAAAAGAGAGAGGGAAAAAGATACAGTGTATGGAATGTCTTGAAAAAAAAAAAGGAACTAAAATAGAGTACATTTGAAGGAAATGGTGTTTTCATGAATATTGTGTTGTGTTCTTACTTTCTCGTTTCAACAACAGATGGAACAACGACAACAACAACGACAATTGCAAATGCAACAAACGCAATAATATAACATCTGATTTTGTTTCTTCTTGCTCTTCTAGCACTATCAACAGCTTTATTAGTGTAGCCAACACCTTGTTCAACATCCTGCTGCGCTTCAGTAACATTCTTGTCAATGATATCCACATTTTCTTGCTGTTCAATGACTAGTTCTTCCATATCATTAAACAATTGGTTCAATTCTGCCATTGATTTTTCCAATTGTAGTAATTCTTGGTGTCTTTGTTGCACTTCAGCCAATGCAGTTTTGGCTTCACCACGTCTATTGGCATTTAATAACGCTTGAGAGAAAATTTGTTGACCACTTGCATCATTGATGGCATTTTCCACTTCTTCTTCAGTGGCCTCAGGTTGAACCACTAAATATTGTCTCTTGGCTTGCTGTTTATTTTCTTCCTTACAGTTGGATTCAATAATTCTATAATCTTGAATCAATTTCAAAAATCTTTGTCTTGAATTTTCAGCTTGAGTTTGTTTATTAGTGTCATGTAACCCATCCCTCTGAGCGTCCTTAATATCGAATTTCAATTCATTTTGCAAAGAACGAGTCTCGGCTGTTAAATTATCCAATTGATGTCTCAATTGAGCTTCTTCTTCTTCATTTATCACTACTAATAATTGTTTCTGTAATCTATCAATCTCATCAATGTTTCTTTCATAAACTTGCAAATTGCCGTTTATGCTATTTATCTTTGACATGAATCCTACAAAATCATTGTTTGCTCTGTCTGTTGTTGTAGTAGTTTGTTTATTTTGGTAAGTGTTTGTATTGGAAAGATCATTTGTTTCTTCCTCATATGGATTAGAAAGTTCGTATGGGTTATCTGTGTTATGTGTATTATCGTAGCTCATTGCTAATAATGTATGATGTCCTTGGATGCAATGAGGGAAGTTGATTTCAGGTATTGGAAGCTTTGTTTTAACTAGTCTCTTAATGTTATGTTGTTTTTTTTTTGCAGTTCAATTTCTATTTGTTGCTCCGGGGCCAGCACCGCCCACTTCCAACTTCACTGCACTGAACGATCCATAGAGACTTTTAAGAGGCGGAAATAGGAATTGTATGTAGTGTTATACGAACGATAAACAAATTATATCTTTTAACGACAAAAGTCACGTTCCCTAAAAAATAAAAATAGAAATGTAACACGTGACTATTTCCGTATAAGATTGCGCGCAACGCCCACTTCTTTATCTCCTAACAGACATCACAGAGAATGACGACTGGTCTTGCCATGTTCCTCTTCTCTTGAGAGTCTCGACAAATGTCTATGGGTGTAGGGCAATTATGTGGAGCTGAAGGAAAATCTCCAAAGATGTACAAGATAGTCCAAGATCCGCAGAAATACTGTGTAAAAGGATTTTCTTACACCTTACAGACAGCACACCGATATATACGTGGTGTAGATGTTTACATAATCATGTGGATCTCACTTTTTTTGCCGTTTTGGGCCACCGACAGCCAGGCTGTTGATCTCAATTCTCTGTCTGTGTACCTTTGTCTTGGTACCTGTGTGCGGGTATGGATGGTCCCGTCTTCTCCTCTTCGTCTCCCTCTTGATTGCCCCTCCTGCATATTCTTTCAGACAGGAAATTAAAAAAAAAATTTAGCATGGTCGTCAAGAATTTTATACACTGAAGCGGATGGTGGCCTTCTTGTACGTGCGTATTGCTCAGAAACATGAAGAGAGAGAGAGAGAGAGAGAGAGAGAGAGAGAGAGAGAGAGAGACAAAAAATATATATATATATATACATATACGTATTGACTGATGCCTGCCTCCCCATATGCAAAACATATCTATATAATATCGTAAGGTAACCCCAAAACGAGAGCAGCAATAGTCGCAGTCAATTGTTTTTCTTCTTCTCATATTAGACCGAAATTAAAATAAAATCCGTACTCTTATCATGACATCTCAAATTCAGATCACTAAAAGCTTCCAAAACTGTTCAGAAACTGAAGTACCAGGATATAATGACTGTCCAAGTTTCTTATTTCAATTGTCACCACGTAGAACAAGAACTTCACCGATACGGAAACACTCCACTTCCAACGCTATAAAGGCTACGCATATTCCACCACCACCACTAAAAATGTCAAGAAGAACTACTTCTTCATCGTCTTCTGTAAGATCCATCTCTTCCAATTATTTTGCTGCTAATAATGTTAGACCAAGAATGCCAGATAATGAGGATTTGAAAAATGTTTTCACTAAAGACGAAATTACAAAAAAAATACACTCTTTGTTTGAAATTCAATCTAAATTATCCAATGACGAATTTCAATACTATAAGAAAAAAATCGAAATTAATTTAAACCAAAGTTTGGACAATGAATTGACTAGATACGTTTTGACTGAATATTTCCATGGCTCTACAGTAGGGGATCCCTCCAAGGCTAAGAAATTATTAAGAGATTGGATGATTACCGATGTATCTGTTTCCATTTGGTGTCCCGCATTCTTGAAAATTGTTGAGAACACTGTCTTGAGTTAGCAACCACCTAAAACTACATATATAAATAATCAAAAATTGCATGTATTCAAATAATAATGATAATGATAATAAAGATAGTGCCAATTCACTTTCAAAGCTTTGTATGCATATTCTTTCTTGCTTTAATAAATTTTGAGGTCAGGACCGCAGCCATGATGCGGTTGAGCAAGCGATTGAAACATTAACACATTCTCTCATTCTTCAATTTATCTAAAATTTTATAGATCAATATAAGAGGAAAAGTAAGGTGGTACAATGTCCTCTGATAAACAAAATTTTGATAATATATTAAAGAGAACACCCGATTTCATCAAGGATACACCATTAGATAATTTTTTCGTCAATTTAAACAATGATTTCCTTTCTAAAATAGACAACTCAACATGCTCCACTACAACTTATGAGTCCATATACACTTCACTACAATTCAAGAACAACAGTGATTTCGTCGATAAATTGTTATGTTATTTCACACAACTGCATGAACTGATTTTGGCAAATCAAACCTTGATTAGGTCAAATGATAGCAATTTATTACCCATCTCGCTACATGATATGAAATATTTGGATGCTTTAATATCGTTAATAATCATACATGGCATTGATGCTAACATGTCATCCAATATGAGAATTCCACTTGATGCTAAAAGATTCATTAAGATCAATGATGAGAAGAGTAAAAATGATTTCAAATATGTGATACCGTTGACACATACAATCAATTATGAAACATTGGGGAAAGTTGTCAATGCTTTATATCCAATTCTCAAGAAGAATGTAGATGAAACTGATCCAGATTACATTTATGGTATCCTTTTGAAGGGACCAATTTATACTCATTTAATCTTAGCCCTGTTAACATTATCAGAACAAACAGAATCAGAACAAAAGAAATACCTGGAGATGTTATCAATTTTGGAAGCCAAACAAGAGACCTACGCATTATTTGTAATGTATACACTTCTCGTACAAGAAATTCACCCCATCCCCATCGTCAAACAATATTTAATGAACAATTTATCAACTCTACCAATAAGAAGATGCAATGACGGGTTATTAAGTCTTATAGATTTTGTCTTGGGCGTTCGTGAGGAGGAAAAGATTGATATTGCGAAATTTGCTAGAGTGAACCAAATTCTGTTGAGTAAACCAAGAACCATGTCGAATTTCCAATATTTGAATGAATTATTTAAACAGATTTGGGTCGCCCTAACGTATGTCAATAGACCGATAGTCGTCGAATGTGTTAATGGGGTCATCGCACAATTTTTTGACAAGAATAAAAGAATAATAAGAGACTTTTTGTTTATGAAAATTTATAAGGTGGTTATCAATGAAAAGAATGAGAATTTTACAGTTCGTGAATTAAACGATTGCACCAATGTATTATTATCATTAACAAAAAATAACTCTATTGAATTAATCTCGGATTTGATTGAATTCAAAGATGCTAAACGATTTTTTTGTAATCTTTGGATATATGCATTATTTTTGAAAAAAAACATCACTCCTTCCAAGATTAAAATAGATACAGAAAACGGTATGGAATCGTACTACAAGGTCATATTTTCTCTTCTTAAATCATATATGATATTGATGAACAACAGCTACGAAGTATTAAATTTACTAAGCTTAAATCTGGTTAATTTTGAACATGAAGATTGGAGATACGCAATTGATTTAGCAAAAAATTTGCCATATATCACCAACAAGAAGGATCTTGATAATGTAGATATGTTGTCCAAATTGAGCATAAAAGATGACAAAGATACAAAACTGAATGAAATATCACAATTTTTTAAAGATATGGATATCGCTGTGACATCATATATGGAATTATTGAAATTGGTTAATAATGATGAAGTTGTTAAAGATGTGTTTTTGAGTATTTTGAAAAGATGGGTAAAAGTAGCAGCAAAAAAAACCAACAAAGAAAGTCTTAATGATGATGACAATATTAATAACAATGTGTTGATTCTCATCGATTTGAAGTTGTTGGAGCAAATGAATTTAGAATTCAACTCAAACATCATCAGGAAGGTGAAAGACATATTGATTGTTATTGATGATTTAATTGACTTCGTGGATGATGAAAATGCAGAAACAACAGTTGATTCAGATGATGAAGAGGAAGATTCACGTACCGAAACAGGTGTTGAAGAATCCAACGAGTTTCATGATACATCAACAGCTTTTAAAACTCTTTTAGAGTTGTTGTCATCTATAATTACGAATTCCACGCATTCTCAGCTACTCAAAGAAGAAGATCTCTTGATAAATATAGACAGTAAATTGCTGAAATATATTGGCAAGATCTCAGAATGTCAACATTTGCATGATCTCATTCAAGGTGTCCTGAATTCTACGGATACAGTTGACAAAAACGATCATAAAATAAATATGGACATAGAAAACGATAGGGAGCTACTTGATAGAGCAATGATAAATTTGAATGATCCCATGGTCCCCATAAAGGCCCATGGTCTCGTACAATTGCGTAGGTTAGTTGAGAAGAAATCTCAGGTAATTGAATTTAACAGTGCCTTACAATTGCATTTACAATATTTGAAGAGTCCGGATCCATTCCTTTACATTAATGCCACTAAAGGGTTGAGTTCACTGATTCAGCTTGAACGTTCAAAGTCTTTGGATGCCTTATTGGAATTTTATGAGAATAAAACCAAGAAAAATAAATTAGATGATATCTTAAAAGTGGGAGAAGTGTTTTTGAATTTTATTCAATTTGAAAATGAATTATTTGAAGGGAAATATGCCAATCTAATTATAGATGTGTGTTTGTCCAAAATTAGGCAGCACGTGGGACTGGATAATAGAATTCGTATGTCAAGTATGTCTATCTTAGGTGTTTGTATTCAGACAAATGCCAAAGGGATCAAATCAAGAATTGCCGAGATGGCAGATTGTGCAATCGGTATATTACAATTGGAAACTGACGATATTTCTTCGAAGGATGGAGAATACTCTTTCTTGATGAGAAGAAGTGCGGTACATTTGATAAACGATTTAATAAATAGTACAATTGCAGATGAGGGTGCCCTCGAATATGACATTTCTAAATTGAAAAATCTATTAGAATATGTGAAACAGCGCGATCAGGATTATTTAGTTCGTGAACAAATAGAAACGCTACTTTCAAACCTACAAAACCCTCTATAGAATATTAAGCAAATAAATAAGGTGTTATTATAACTAAAATAGCATATTGAATATCTTTTTCTAAGGTTTTTTTGTTTTCGTTCTTGCGTTGAGTTGAAGAATAATAACCGGCTACCACCGAATTTTCTAGAACTGTATGCTAAGTTACCCAGTCAAAATTTCTGGAAACTCGAAGAACCTCATGGAACTTTTCCATCAAGGACGAATTTTCTTCTTGTCAATTCCATAAGAACTATTTAAGCGCCAAGTTGCTTACACATTGTTCGGCAATCTTTAAACATTTTTTTATTGCCACTATTACTTTTGTTCATTTACTCTATTAGTTTATACATTTAACAGATACAACGTTTATTTTTCTCTGCAAATAGCAAGCCAATAAATAAAAATCATGTCCAGTGAAACTTTTGAATTCCAAGCTGAAATCACTCAGTTAATGAGTTTGATTATTAACACCGTCTATTCTAACAAGGAAATTTTCTTGAGAGAATTGATCTCTAACGCTTCCGATGCCTTAGATAAGATCAGATACCAAGCGTTGTCTGATCCAAAGCAATTGGAAACTGAACCAGAATTATTCATCAGATTGACTCCAAAGCCAGATCAAAAAGTTCTGGAAATTAGAGATTCCGGTATTGGTATGACCAAGGCTGAATTAATTAATAACTTGGGTACTATTGCTAAGTCTGGTACTAAGGCTTTCATGGAAGCTCTATCCGCTGGTGCCGATGTTTCTATGATTGGTCAATTCGGTGTTGGGTTTTACTCCCTTTTCTTAGTTGCTGACAGAGTTCAAGTGATCTCCAAGCACAACGATGACGAACAATACATTTGGGAATCTAACGCTGGTGGTTCTTTCACTGTTACCCTAGATGAAGAAAATGAAAAGATCGGTAGAGGTACCATCTTGAGATTATTCTTGAAGGATGATCAATTAGAATATCTAGAAGAAAAGAGAATCAAGGAAGTTGTTAAGAGACATTCTGAATTCGTAGCTTACCCAATTCAATTACTAGTCACTAAGGAAGTTGAAAAGGAAGTTCCAGTTGCTGAAGAAGAAAAGAAGGAAGGTGAAGAGGAAGAAAAGACTGAAGATGACAAGAAGCCAAAATTGGAAGAAGTCAAGGAAGACGAGGAAGAAGAAAAACCAAAGACAACTAAGGTCAAGGAAGAAGTCAAAGAATTAGAAGAATTGAACAAAACTAAGCCTCTATGGACTAGAAACCCATCTGAAATTACTCAAGATGAATACAACGCTTTCTACAAGTCTATTTCCAACGATTGGGAAGATCCATTATACGTTAAGCATTTTTCAGTTGAAGGTCAACTAGAATTCAGAGCCATCTTATTTATTCCAAAGAGAGCTCCATTCGATTTGTTTGAAAGTAAGAAGAAGAAGAGTAATATTAAGTTATACGTTCGTCGTGTTTTCATCACCGATGAGGCTGAGGATTTGATCCCAGATTGGTTATCTTTCGTCAAGGGTGTCGTGGACTCAGAAGATTTACCATTGAATTTATCCAGAGAAATGTTGCAACAAAACAAGATCATGAAGGTCATCAGAAAGAACATTGTTAAGAAGTTGATTGAATCTTTCAATGAAATAGCTGAAGATTCAGAACAATTCGAAAAGTTCTACTCTGCCTTCTCCAAGAACATCAAGCTTGGTGTCCACGAAGATTCTCAAAACAGAGCTGCTTTGGCAAAGTTGTTGCGTTACAACTCCACTAAGTCTACTGACGAAATGACTTCTTTGACTGATTATGTTACTAGAATGCCAGAACATCAAAAGAACATTTACTATATCACTGGTGAATCTATCAAGGCTATTGAAAAGTCTCCATTTTTAGATGCTTTGAAGGCTAAAGATTTCGAAGTTTTGTTCTTAGCTGATCCAATTGACGAATATGCCTTCACTCAAATGAAGGAATTCGATGGAAAGACTTTGGTTGATATCACCAAGGATTTCGAATTGGAAGAGACTGAAGAAGAAAAGGCTGAAAGAGAAAAGGAAATCAAGGAATTCGAACCATTAACTAAGGCTTTGAAGGAAGTTTTAGGTGAAAAGGTTGAAAAGGTTGTTGTTTCCTATAAATTATTGGATGCTCCAGCTGCTATTAGAACTGGTCAATTCGGTTGGTCCGCTAACATGGAAAGAATCATGAAGGCTCAAGCCCTAAGAGATTCTAGTATGTCCTCTTACATGTCCTCAAAGAAGACTTTCGAAATTTCTCCAAAATCTGCTATTATTAAGGAATTAAAGAAGAGAGTTGATGAAGGTGGTGCTCAAGATAAGACTGTTAAGGATTTGACTAATTTATTGTATGAAACTGCTTTGTTGACTTCTGGTTTTACTTTAGAAGAACCAAATTCTTTCGCCTCAAGAATCAATAGATTGATTTCTCTAGGTTTGAACATCGATGAAGACGAAGAAGAAGAAGAAGAAAAGACCGAACCAGAAGCTTCCACTGAAGCCCCAATTGAAGAAGTTCCAGCTGACACGGAAATGGAAGAAGTTGACTAACCGCATTTAGTAACTTCTCATGCCCCAATTTCAATAAATCATTTGTAATCTGCACATGTATAAATAAAATAAACGAAAAAAATGTTAAAAATAGTCATTATATTTAAATATTTATCGTCTTTTATGATAGGATATTCCGCATGCCTTTAACTGAAGAACCATTATCTGGTTCATTCACAAAAATGATTTTATATATGGAAAATATATACTGTTGGGTGCTTTAATCGAAAATAGAAGACCCGGTGGACCTAAAACATCAAATAGTGCATCTTGATCTTCTCTTAACTCTTTTTCACGTAAATTTGTGACGAATAAGTTTGTCACCCTAAAAGCAATGCCTAATAAACCAAACCCCATAAAATTAAAAACAAGTTGATCAATATCAGAGTTGTAAACTGTATAAAGCCAAGAAACTTTTAAATTGTTTTGGGCTCCTACAAGTCCTTTAAGTAGGTATTTCCCAATTAAATTTCCTGCAAATGGCCAGGCAACACAGTTGAAAATTAGTTGGTAAAAATCGTGCCTTATTATTATATTTAAGTAATCAACGCTATTATATTTATTGCCTTGTTCTTCAATTTTAATAAATTTTTGATTAGTAGAAAACAACAATGAAGTTACTTTCTTTTTAAAGAAAGTGGATGCGGCTAACGCATCTACAGCAACATTGTATAAGCTAGTTATAATAAAAGACCCAGCAGTAAGTTTTTTCATTGTAATTCCTAAAGTAGACTGCGAATATTTTTCAAATTCATATCCAATTAGTGGTTGCCAAATTAGATTCACAAGAAGGTTGAATGGTGACCTAAAATTAAAGTTAGCGATATATATTGGCATCCAAAACATAATACGCCTTGCATTATTCGGTATACTTCTAAATCTAGACGTCGAACTTATGTATATATCTATTACATCAGTTGTAGCAACATCAAGTAAAATTCTAAGAGCATTTTCCGGAAATAGACATCTTAATTGAAAAAGGCTAACTTTCATTAGAATAGGAATCATATCTGATGACAAAGCGATATAAAAACCACTCATCCCTGCAAGACTTGTCACAGTCCGGTAAAAGTATGCAACGTCAAGTATTCTAGTAGATAATGAAGGTGAATTCCCAAAATCGTTTAGTTTAAGTTCTTTCCTACACTGAGGACATCGAGCTTGCACAAATGGCAATGGGTTTTCGGGTGGAAAGAGTTCATTGGTATGAATAAGTGAGTCCATCACATACACTGGTAGTCCAATTATTTTAAGCGGCATTGAACTCAATGTATTCATATTTCTTTTGAGGGAAGTAGCTCTGTGGAACTCTGGATGTCGATCAATTTTATTGAGTAGTGTTGCTTTTACTGATGTTTCCATGAATGTGTCAGTAAATTTTAGACCCAAACCGTTGTTTATTTCGTAGTATTCGTTTAAAGCTGACTTGAATATCCACCTAATGTAACATGATTTGTGAACTTGTAAATTACATCCGCATCTGTGGATGTACCATGTATCATCAAAATCACCATCTTCAAGACAAATCCAACAATCGCAAAGTTTCGATTTTTTGAGAATCCAAGACATTCTCTTATGAAAAGGTTTTGCCGTTCAAAGTTGTGAAATATTTTGAATAAAGAATAAAAATTTCATCAAGGTCATTTTTTTAAATGGGCGGCTTAATCATAATATACAAAATTACATTAAAAGTATCGATTATTAATGCGAGCAGAAGGTAAATCAGTGGTATCATTTGTAGTTGATGATATATTATTGTTAGTGGCTATTGTGGTTTATTGATATAGTTAGAGTATAGTGAGGTTGCAATTTAAATAATAAATTCTGTTCGTTCTTCTAAAAAACGTTTAAAATAATATACATATAAAATAAAACCTTCTAATCTTGTTATTATGATTTCTTTCTATTTT
>JAJLTG010000080.1:0-32432 GCA_030568095.1 Naumovozyma baii
GCCCTCTTCTTTAACATAACATCATGACTCGTGACTTGAAGAACCACTTATTGTTTGAAGTTGCTACTGAAGTCGCCAACAGAGTTGGTGGTATTTATTCAGTCTTGAAATCTAAAGCTCCTATTACAGTCGCTCAATACAAGGAAAACTACATGTTAATTGGGCCATTGAACAAGAAATCGTACCAAAATGAAATCGAACAACTAGATTGGGAAGCTGAGGATTCGTTCCCCGGCGACCTGAAACCTATTCAAGACACTTTACATTCTTTGAAATCTAAGGGTTTCAGTTTTGTCTTTGGTCGCTGGTTGATTGAAGGCGCTCCAAAAGTTCTCTTAATAGACTTGGATTCAATTAGAAACCGTTTAAATGAATGGAAAAGCGATCTTTGGTCTTTAGTCGGCATCCCATCTCCAGAATATGACACTGAAACTAACGATGCCATCTTATTAGGTTATGCTTGTGTGTGGTTCTTAGGTGAATTAACCCAATTGGACAATCAGCACGCTATTATTGCTCATTTCCACGAATGGTTAGCCGGTGTTGCTCTACCACTATGTAGAAAAAAGAGAATTGATGTAGTAACCATCTTCACTACTCATGCCACTTTATTGGGGAGATACTTATGTGCTGCTGGTGACGTGGATTTTTATAACAATCTAGCTTACTTTGACGTCGATTCTGAAGCTGGTAAAAGAGGTATTTACCACAGATATTGTATCGAACGTGCTGCTGCTCATACCGCTGATGTATTTACTACAGTATCTCAAATTACCGCTTTGGAAGCCGAGCATCTTTTGAAGAGAAAACCAGACGGTATCTTGCCAAATGGGTTGAATGTTGTTAAATTCCAAGCTGTTCACGAATTCCAAAACTTGCATGCCTTGAAAAAGGAAAAGATTAACGATTTTGTTAGAGGTCATTTCCATGGTGCTTTTGATTTTGATTTGGACAATACCTTATATTTCTTCATCGCTGGTAGATATGAATATAAGAATAAAGGTGCTGATATGTTTATTGAAGCTTTAGCCCGTCTAAATTACAGATTGAAGGTTTCTGGTTCCAAGAAGACTGTGGTTGCTTTTATTATTATGCCAGCTAAGACTAACTCCTTTACTGTTGAAGCTTTAAGAAGTCAAGCTGTTGTTAAATCTTTGGAAAACACTGTTGAAGAAATGACAAAAAATATTGGTAAGAGAATCTTTGAACATGCTATGAGATTCCCACATATGGGTGTTAATTCAGAAATACCCACCGATTTGACTGAATTATTGAAACCATCTGATAAAGTCTTATTGAAGAGACGTGTTTTGTCCTTGAGAAGAGCTGACGGTGAATTACCACCTGTGGTGACCCATAATATGTGTGATGACACTAACGATCCAATCCTAAACCAAATTAGACATGTTCAATTGTTTAACAATGCTAGTGATAGAGTTAAGGTCATTTTCCATCCCGAATTCTTGAATGCCAACAATCCAATCTTAGGTTTAGATTATGATGAATTTGTTCGTGGTTGTCATTTGGGTGTTTTCCCATCCTATTATGAACCATGGGGTTACACTCCAGCCGAATGTACTGTCATGGGTGTCCCATCTATTACTACCAACTTGTCCGGTTTTGGTGCTTATATGGAAGATTTAATCGAAACAAACCAAGCTAAGGATTACGGTATTTACATTGTTGATCGTCGTTTCAAATCTCCTGATGAATCTGTCGAACAATTAGTGGATTGTATGGAGGAATTCGTCGCCAAGACAAGAAGACAAAGAATAAATCAAAGAAACAGAACAGAAAGATTGTCCGACTTGTTAGATTGGAAACGTATGGGTTTAGAATATGTCAAGGCTAGACAACTGGCTCTACGTAGAGCTTATCCAGAGCAATTCAAGCAAATGGTTGGTGAAGAATTAAACGACACCAATATGGAAACTTTGGCTGGTGGCAAGAAATTGAAGATTGCCAGACCACTAAGTGTTCCAGGTTCTCCAAAGGATAGCAATAAATCTGGAAGTACCGTATTTATGACTCCTGGCGACTTGGGTACTTTGCAAGATGCTAATAATGTTGATGACTATTTCAACTTGAGTATGGATGGTAGAACCATCGATGAAGATGAAGATGAAGCTGATGATGAAAATTAAACTAAGGTAAAGGTTTATCCTTGTTACTCATTTTTACACATGCATATATTTATGATAAATTTTTTGATAAACTGTCGATAAATGCCAAGTTTACTTGCTTACTTTCGATATTTAATGTCTTATAACTTACTTTTAATTTTATTAATAATGATAATAACATAATACAAAAAACCTTCATCCTAGAAACGTTTATAAGTTTTTAGAGTCGATACCCCCAATATTTAAATTCTGACTAGTTATCTATAATTTGTCCAATTACCAGACTTCGACCACGGCACGATGAAGACCGGCGCAACTTAACCCATGTAATTTAATTAGCATCTTGAACAAGAAGAAACGATAACGAAACAAACCATCATTTTACTACCAATCAACTGCATTTTCGAACTGAAGTTGGACAACTTTAAGTATAATATCCAACCGACTATTTTAGTCATTCTAATAAATAAAAAATAACGACGAAAAATATAAAACAACTAGCGGCATTGACTGATCTGTATCATAACAGCATTATACCCTTTGCTATTCTACATATACACAACTTAATATGAATGGACTTGAGGATCAATCAACTATATCATTAGAATCTTTAAACTTACCACCATCTGAAGTTACGAAGGATGACTATTCATTTGGTAAAACATTAGGGGCTGGGTCCTTTGGTGTGGTAAGACGGGCAAGAAGTAAATCTAATTGTGAAGAAGTTGCAATAAAGATACTATTAAAGAAGGCTTTAGAGGGTAATAAAGTTCATCTACAGATGTTATATGATGAACTAACCATTCTGAAAAAACTACACCATCCAAATATTGTCGAGTTTAAAAACTGGTTTGAATCTAGTGATAAGATTTATATTGTAACTCAATTGGCCACTGGTGGAGAACTTTTTGACAGAATCATTAAGAAGGGAAAATTTTCAGAGGATGATGCTGTGAAGATAGTAATACAAATTCTAAGTGCTGTGAAATACATTCATAGTCGAGATATTGTCCATAGAGATTTGAAACCGGAAAATCTACTCTATCTTAACGAAAAGGATGACTCTCAATTGGTAATAGCCGACTTTGGTATTGCCAAAGAATTAAAGAAGGGAGACCAGCTAATATTTAAAGCAGCTGGGTCATTAGGATATGTAGCACCTGAAGTGTTAACTGTGGATGGTCATGGGAAACCATGTGATATTTGGTCCATTGGTGTTATCACTTATACATTATTATCTGGTTATGCAGCCTTTATGGCAGAAACTGTAGAAGGATTCTTAGATGAATGTACTACGAGTGAGTACCCAGTCAAGTTCCATAAACCGTATTGGGATAATATCTCTGACGACGCTAAGAATTTCATACTGAAAACTTTGAATCTGGACCCAGAGCAAAGACCAACAGCCTCGCAGTTACTAGATGATCCATGGATTACAAGTAACATATCTAGAAATGCAGATTTATTACCTAGCTTCAAAGAACGTTTTGATGCTCGTAAGAAGTTCCGTGATGCTGTGGAAATTGTTAAACTCAATAACCGAATAAGAAAATTAAGAGAACTCTATTGTATGGGCAGCGAAAGTGACTCAGACTTAAAATCGAACTCTTCTGTTAATATATCAACAGATTCATTAGCAGCAGATATGGATGAAAAACTGAAAATATGTGCCAATTCTAATATGAGTCGCACCTTGACAGAACAGGAAAAATTCAAGAAGTCAGTGTTGAGACAAAACGCTTTTGCACAGATCGTAAGGGCTGCGACTGAGAACAAACAGAAAATATACAATTACAGGACTTCACACCCCCCTACACCAGTTGACTCTTCGAAAGAGAATATCACGGAGTAATATCACACAACTGAAAAGAATAATTAATATGTCTTAGTTTCCATTATCTCTTTTTAAAATGTTCTCGTATTAATATTATATTCCTAGTTTAATTTATGTTAATATATAATGGTGACGTCAACCTAAGCGTGCTCTTTTTGAACCTTTTCTATCGTTTATATAATCATCAGAGCTCTCACTTTCCAAATTATCCACCTCACTATCATATTCAACATTATAGTTGACACTACGTGTTTGCATCCTCCTCAACTGTCTCTTACCTGGATTCATGTCAGCATATTGAACTTTGAGCTGTTCGAATTCAACCAAGATAAAATATAACTCTGCAAGGTATTCTTTTAGCATATTCAACTTATTTCTTGCTCCATTGTATCTTGCGTCTTTAGGTAACAAACCTTTATTCACAAATGATGTTTCCTCCTTCTCATCTATCATCGATGCACCTTGCTCCTGACTTTCCTTTTCTCCCTCTTTACTCTCGTTGGACGATGGTACAGCAAGTTTTTCCTCCAAGAATTCCAGAAATTCTTTCAAAGTTTTAGTATCGTGACACATCTCATACCAATATACCTTACCTGCTGTATTACCGCCTTGGGCGGTATCCCTTATCAACGATGGAGAATCGTGGTAAAATAATTTAAAGTGTGTACTCATCAACTGTCCATAATTTTCAAATAATGTATAGGTGTTATACTCATGGGAACTAAATTTTTGTAGCAACTCTTTTAAAGTCCTCAAATCTGTGTACGTGTTCATACTCTCTGTTTCACAATATGTTTGTAATCTTGGAAGATAAAAATCACCGACATGTGGAACTCTACCAATAAAGAACTCTTGAGATCTTAACTTGTAGAGTTCATCATCAAATGGGTTATTCAATGGGTTATCGTTGATCTCTCCCTCGAA
Source organism: Naumovozyma baii (assembly GCA_030568095.1). Classification (NCBI taxonomy): domain Eukaryota; kingdom Fungi; phylum Ascomycota; class Saccharomycetes; order Saccharomycetales; family Saccharomycetaceae; genus Naumovozyma; species Naumovozyma baii. The sequence continues at coordinate 4,882 of JAJLTG010000080.1, forward strand.
CAACTGAGACCATTTGTCATAGAGGGATATTATAGCCTTCTCCTTTTTGTCCTTTGGTACATCCTTTAATGCTGTTTTTATCTCTTTCAATAGTTCCAACTTTTTACCAAATTCTTTATTCTTACCTTCTTTCAATAATTTTTTAAAATGTTTTTTCTTTGAACGAATCTCAAATCTTGTCTGAACTAATGTACATAGTTTAGCGAACTTCTTAAATGTTGGTTCAACACCCTCAATGAGGTATCTGGGGACGTGTTGAGTTTGCACACCAAATGCTTGGTCTTTCTTGAAGTGGGAAAGGTGATAAATTTCATTATGGATTAAATTGGAGTAACCACTACACCAATCAGTTAAAGCTCTTATTAACACAATGCGATCAGCAGGATTCAATGCTAGGATACCTATTTTATCGAGATCAGGGTTCTGAAGTGGGTCATCCTCTAATGGGATGGGTGTATTCTGATACCATGTATAAATATTTTTAGTTAATATCTCCGGATTTTTGGAATCTGCCGGAGCTCCAGTATCGTCATTCAAGAATAATGAGGAAACGGGTTTGGAAACGTCTGGAATTGTGCATAGAGTACGCCATTCACGAGGATACCCCCATGAACGAGAGCATTCTCTTAATTGCGACATTAGTGGACCGAACACCTTTTTAGATGATGAATTAATTTCATTAAGTAAGATTGGTTCAAAATCACTTTCCTTAGATTTGATGAAGATGAGATTCAGTAAGGATAGAAATAATAGATTCATTCTATCTTGATAATTAATGACATCTTTCACTGGTATGTAATCCTGATATAAGAATCTACGTTCTTTTATTATTTCAATTTGCTGTTGCTTACCACCCTTTCCTGTAATGGTTTCAGGATATAAATCTAGTCCAATCTCATAATCCTGGAAGGATAAATTTTGTAATTCGGCTGAAAAAAATCTACTAAACTTATTAATAAATGTCATTGATTTTATAACATCTCCAGCATATGGAACTGCCTTCATATTTGAATTCTTCAATCTGGATACTACACTTTGATGGGTCTTAAAATCGGAAGATTGCAATGGTATATTTGAAGTCCAATCACATGAATTTAATGCAGGTTCTTGTAAAGTTGGAGGTGGTGTAGCATGTTTTACAGGATCCTTTGGAGCTATATTCTTGGATACGTTGCTCTTATTTGCATTTTTTGAAGATTTATTAGTAGTAACAACTGCCTTTGCTTTATCTCTTTGTTTTGCCTTAGCACTCTTGATCTTCTTTTTATTTTTTTTTGGAACAAATGATATCTCATCATCAAAAGATATATCTGTTCTTGGTTTATGAACACGTGTCGACCTTCTAAGACCTGTTATATTTGCAATTGATGCCGCTTGTAATGATTCAGATGGCATCACGTCGTCTTTTATTTGCATTGGAGTTGACTCTGCATTACTGCTGTTTATGTCTTTTGAAGTATCAATAGAGGTTAATAAGGTATTTTCCTGACTAGCCATTGTTAGTCGCAGACTTAGCTCCTTGACTGTTGGCAGTTGTTGAATGATTTATTGTACTCTCAGCTCGCTGATATAAAAACTTTCAAAGAAGCCTTTAACCTTGCCTTTCGTGATGCGATGAATACCGTTCAACACGATTTTTTATCTGTTTTCCTCACCTTTATATGATTTTATTAAACCTATAAGAAATGTTTATATTCAAGTGCATTACAAGAAGAAACCAATAAACACCTTTTCCAACCATAGAGGTAGCCGATTAGTTACTGTTAAAGCAATAAAAAAATCTCCCGGGGGCGAGTCGAACGCCCGATCTCAAGATTTCGTGTTTTAAATTACAGTCTTGCGCCTTAAACCAACTTGGCTACCGAGAGGACTTTCTATGAAAACTTTGAGAAAAGTTTTAATCTATATGGTTGGAAAATTGGCAGGTGCTCTCCATAAGCGTATAGATTAATCAGATGTGGGACTTACTACAATGATGAAGTTCGAGGAAAAGAGATATTAGTACTTGTTAATTAAATGTTTTAGGTTCCATTATCACAAGCGTACGAATGGACTAAACTGTTGTTCTTACTTTTTTAGACACAATAAAGACCAAAGAAGCTATAAAATCCGACATTTACAAAAAAATAAAACTTCAATAATTGGGCAATCATTAGTTGAAGGTAAATCCCGACGAACAATCCTGTCAAACATTAAAATCGCTTCATAAATGGGGACCTCAGCATCTAAACAGTCTGATACTTTAATATTGACACCAAGTGTCGATTTGAACTTATCTGAGAAAGTTTTGGCTCAATTGGATAGAAACATAGATACTGATTCAACAAGACATAAGAAGGCAGAAAAATACATCGAGGAAAGAGTCAATAAAAGGTTGAATGAGCTAGAGAAGGAAACATTGAAGAAATTTGAAGATGAATTACAACTTTCGTTACTCTCTGATGAACAAGAGGATAACCAAGTGACGTCAAATCAATTAGATACAAAAATCAAAGAGTTAGAAGGGAGGCTAAAGAAGTTTAAGGAATTGGATGATAATAAGAATATTCGATATGACACGGAAAATGGAATAAGGTCCCAGTTAAAAAAATGTTTACTTGAAAATAAAGGAAAACCACTGAACTGTTATGAGGAAATGCAACAGTTTAAGAAACTTGTTCAAAATCAATTGTAGAAGAGTAAAAAGGAATTACTCTGATTTATTTTTTCAAAAATGTAAATGCTATAAGATATATATATATATTCCATAATAATAAGGAAAAAAAATTAATGTCATCTACAAGCAAGAAAATAACCTCATCAATCATAATCCAAAACCCTTATACATTAAGATTAGCGCACTATCGCTCTCTCCACCTCCAGCTAGGGACTCGATTTTTTCCTTTTCTATAATACTAACTTTATCATCATTAAATTTATACCATTTGTTTTCGTCTGTATCGTCTCTGATGAACGCTTGATAATGGCCAGATTCGGAGTTGGCACCTTGATGAGTAATTATCCCAACTAAATTGTACACTGGTGATGGATTTTCGCCACGTTGTAAATTTGGCGGATAATGCTTCTTGAACTCATTTTGCCAATGTTCCTTTTCACTTTCATCTAAAGCCTTTTGCATTTCGTATTCCTCCCTTGGAGTGATTGCTTCAACAGGAGATTCCTGTAGCTTCCTCTTTTTAGTCTCACGTTCACTTTCCAATTTAGCCTTTTCTACTTTCCTAAATGCTTCACGAACTTGAATTTTTTCCTTTTGGTATTCTTGGGTTAACATATCAGTAACATCCAGTTGGAAGGGGAAAACTACTTTACGAAGAATCTTAGATTTCTTATTGGTAGATCTCTTCCAGAAAAATCTGACATATTGTACTGTCAGATATTTAGGTAACTTAGTAATTTGCTTGTCCACAGAATAGATAGAATTAACACCAGTGACCTCAGATCTTTTCTCAATCTTTTCGTGCAAGGATTCTATCAACCCATTTTTCATGAAGTTAGTAGAACTAGAAATGTGACATTGCAGTTTCAAATCACTCTCACCCTCTCTTACTGTCAGATCTTCTTCGTTATTCGTATCCTTAACTGTGGTTGTGAATTGAATAGTGAAATCATCAGAGAATTTTTCCCCGAACACAATATTAAAGGTGTGAAACAATTGCGTAAATAATTCTTCAGCATCCTGCTGTTTGTAAAATCCACCTTGTGGATCACGCTCAGCAAATTGGGGATAACATTTTCTCAACACATTTAAAAGCATCATAGGCATCACCGACTTATAACTCTTGTTTTCCAAATTCTCAAAGCATCGTTTCATCTCTATAACAATCTTATGATGCATTTCATCAGCTGGTGAGGCTTTGGATGGATCATAATTCAAGATCAACTCTCTAATGCTATCTACTCTAAATAATGCTTGTAAAGTAGCATTCATATAACACGTGTTCCCCATATTTTGCAATCCAATAGGATTAGAATCAAATTTTTGTAATTGTTGGTCTGGGCTCAAGTCTTCGATGAAATGGTTAGTTTCCTTGGGTTTGGAAATTAAATTGGCATCCGGTGTTCCCAATAACATAACAGTTGACCCAACTTTGATCACTGTAGATAGATTAGTAGTAGAATTATCCGTAAGACCTCCTTTAACCATATATTTTTGACGTGCAATAGGTACTTTTGTCAACTCTTCCACTTCATTCTTCAAGTCACCTGCTGTCGCTGCTTCTGAGAGGGAAATAGGGTACAATTTGCCCATATGCTTGATGTTAAAATTTAAATTACCCATTTTATTTTCCAATATTTTCTCTTGAAAGAGTATTTTATCAATCTCTGGATAACCTGCAATCTTCTTCCTACTTCTTTTAAACACTTGATCAATAGTTGCTCATTCCCTTTAAATTGAAATGTTTTCGGGTGGCAAAATGCTAAGAAATAGATTTCAACACCTAACAATAAAAGGGTACAAATAAATATACAAAATAGGGTTAGTTTTTAGGTTAAAATCACTTCAATTCAACCCTCATCGGAAATCGTTTTTTTCCCAGAATAATAATTTTTCACTTTATTGAGTTAGGTTGATATATTTTATTACATTTAAAGAAATAATCATCGCAAGGTTCTTTTTATATCTATCCGATAGTAGACCCGTCTAAAGTGTAAATGTCAATCTCTGTTGTCGCTCCAAGAAGGAAGAGACTTTCCGAGGGTCTTACAGTCACCCAGAAGGTTTTTGTTCGTTCCCGTAATGGTGGTGCCACCAAGATAGTGAGAGAACATTATCTAAGGAAGGACATCCCATGCTTCTCTAAAGCTTGTACTAAATGTCAAGATATTGTTGTTCCAGATGCACAAAACAACTTACCTAAATTTGTTCTTTCTGAAGATGCACAAAAATTGTCTGCCCCCATTGGAAAGCATTATGTCATATTGGATACTAACATTGTCCTACAAGCTATAGATTTATTGGAAAATCCTAATTGCTTCTATGATGTTATTATTCCACAAATTGTATTGGATGAAGTAAGGACCAGATCATACCCTGTGTACACAAGATTAAGAACTCTATGTAGAGATAGTGACGATAAGAAGCGTTTCATTGTGTTTCATAATGAATTTAATGAAAATACTTTTGTTGAAAGAAATAAAGATGAAACCATTAATGATAGAAATGACAGAGCTATTAGAAAGACTAGCAAATGGTATGCAGAACATCTAAAGGAATATGGAATTAATGTGATTTTGGTTACCAATGATAGGTTGAATAGAGAAGCTGCAGCCGGCACTAAGCAAGAAAAAGATGGAATTATTACCAAGAGTTTGTTTCAATACGTTGACCTACTACCAAATGCAGACGAGGTCAAAGATTTAATTCCAAACTTGGAAGAAGCTAATGAAGCCAATACCAAGATTGAGGACAAGGAAGAAATCTCAGAATTTAGATTTCCCGAATACTATTCTACGGCAAGAATCATGGGTGGGTTGAGAAGTGGTGTTCTTTATCAAGGTAACATCCAAATATCAGAGTATAATTTCTTAGAAGGTTCAGTATCACTTTCCGGATTCTCAAAACCAGTGCTGATTGTGGGTCAAAAAAATCTGAATAGAGCTTTTAATGGTGATCAAGTTGTAGTAGAATTATTACCTCAATCTGAATGGAAGGCACCTTCTACTATTGCCTTGGATTCTGAACACTTCAATGTCAATGATAACCCAGATGCTGAAGATGAAAATGAACCTACTGGGTCTGCCACTATCATTTCTGATACTCAGCGTCGTTTGTTGACCAAGGATGCGATGCAAGCACAAAAACTTACGAAAGTACAACCAACTGCGAGAGTCGTCGCCATTCCAAGGAGGTCATGGAGACAATACGTTGGTCAAATTGCTCCAAACTCTGTGGACCTACAAACTGGTGGTATCCAAAATGTCTTTGTCATTCTCATGGATAAATGTCTACCAAAAATTAGAATTCGTACTAGAAGAGCAAAGGAATTACTAGACAAGAGAGTTGTTATCTCTATTGATTCGTGGCCTGCAACCCATAAGTATCCGCTGGGTCACTTTGTCAGAGATTTAGGTGGTATTGAAACTGCTCAAGCTGAAACTGAAGCATTATTATTAGAACATAATGTTGAATACAGACCATTCTCCAAAAAGGTTTTAGAGTGCTTACCAGTGGAAGGTCATGAATGGAAAGCACCTGATGTGCTAACAGATCCAGTAGCCATTGCCAAAGATCCGTTATTAGTTAGAAGAAAAGATTTAAGGGATAAATTGATTTGTAGTATTGATCCTCCAGGATGTGTTGATATTGATGATGCCCTACATGCTAAGAAGCTGTCAAATGGTAATTGGGAAGTTGGTGTACACATTGCTGACGTTACACATTTTGTAAAACCCGGTACTGCATTGGATGCAGAGGGTGCCTCAAGAGGTACCTCTGTCTACCTTGTCGATAAACGTATAGATATGTTACCAATGCTGTTAGGTACTGATTTATGTTCTTTGAAACCATATGTTGATAGGTTTGCATTTTCTGTTCTTTGGGAATTAGACGAAAATGCCGATATTGTCAACGTCGATTTTACCAAATCCGTTATTAGATCCAGAGAAGCATTCTCCTATGAACAGGCACAATTAAGAATTGATGATAACACTCAACAAGATGAGTTAACTAAAGGTATGAGAGCTCTACTTCAGTTATCTGTAAAATTGAAACAGAAGAGATTAGACGCAGGTGCTCTAAACTTAGCATCTCCAGAAGTTAAAGTTCACATGGACAGTGAAACATCTGATCCAAATGAAGTTGAAATCAAGAAATTATTGGCAACCAACTCTCTTGTTGAAGAATTCATGTTGTTAGCCAATATATCAGTAGCTAGGAAAATATTTGATTCATTCCCTCAAACGGCAATGTTAAGAAGACATGCTGCTCCACCATCCACTAATTTCGAACTGTTAAATGAAATGTTGCATCAAAGAAAGAATATGTCCATATCTTTAGAGTCATCAAAAGCATTGGCTGATTCCTTAGATCGTTGTGAAGATCCAGAGGATCCATATTTCAATACTCTTGTTCGTATAATGTCCACTCGTTGTATGATGGCCGCTCAATATTTCTATTCCGGTGCGTATTCTTATCCGGATTTTAAGCATTATGGTTTGGCTGTAGATATTTATACCCATTTCACCTCACCTATTAGACGTTACTGTGATGTTGTCGCACATAGACAACTTGCTGGTGCCATTGGCTATGAACCTCTTGACTTGAGCCATAGAGATAAGAACAAGATGGACATGATTTGCAAGAATATTAATAGAAAGCATAGAAATGCACAATTTGCTGGTAGAGCAAGTATCGAATACTACGTTGGACAAGTTATGAGAAATAATGAGTCTACGGAAACCGGCTACGTTATAAAGGTTTTCAATAACGGTATCGTTGTTTTGGTTCCGAAATTCGGGGTGGAAGGACTAATTAGACTAGAAAATTTAACAAACGACAGTAACAGTGCACAATTCAATGAAGTCGAATTCAAATTAACTTTCACACATAAAGAAAAGAGAAATCTTAGAACAATATATGTGTTTGATAAAGTAGAAGTCGAAGTTAAGTCTGTCTTAGATCCTGTAACGAGTAAGCGTAAAGCCGAATTGTTATTGAAATAAAGATATTTGGCTTGGAACATATATTAATTTTTATCACATAAATGATACTTGTATAATAGAAAAAAGCAACAAAAAAGAATTAAGTCAGCTATATTTCAAATATATAACACACCTTTTTTGTTAGGCATGCATACTATAGAATGATACGCCAATTACATACGAAACTAAATTAGCTTATATACGCTGGAAAATCAATGTTTCTTAACAACACCAGATGCATCTGCAGCAGCTAAGATATAATCTCTATATCCGTAAATATCACCATCAAATCTCTTGACTGTACCATTCTCAGATACCCAGATTTCATTACAAACACTGTCGATAACAGAAATATCATGGGAAACCATCAAAACACCACCTGTGAAATTCTTCAAGGATTCCACTAAAGCATCTAAACCTGTAGTATCCAAATGATTAGAAGGTTCATCAAGCACCAAAATATGTGGATTATTTAGACATAACGCCGCAAATGCTACACGAGATTTCTGACCACCAGACAGTAGCTCCATCTTTTGTAGACCCAGTGTACCGGTGATACCAAATGAACCCAAATGATGCCTATATTCTTCATCTGTTTTACCGGGATATGCCTTCGACATCCAATCGACAGCTGATGTGGTCAAATCCATGGAGTCAACGTGATGTTGTGTGAAGTAACCTATACGCAGTCTGCCATTTCTAGACACGAACCCCTTCGTTGGTCTTAGTTGTTCCATCATGACCTTTAATAAAGTTGTCTTACCACAACCATTGGCACCTACTAGTGCAATTCTTGAATCCATCTGGACATCCAGGTTAACGTCCTTCAGCAATAGTGCCTTTTCATCATAACCGAAAGAAACATCTTGTAGTTGAATAATTGGTGGAGATAATTTTTCACAATCAGGGAATTTAAATGTAATAGTTTTTTCTTCTTCTGGTGGTTCAAGGACAGGGAGTTTTTCCAATTTTTTAATCCTAGACTGAGCTTCTGACGACTTAGCTGCATTGTATCTAAATTTATCAATAAACTCTTGTAAGTGCTTTCTGTATGCCATTTGATTTTCATATTCTCTTTGAGCATTCTTTCTACGTTCCTCCTTAGTTGTGTAAAATGTATCGAAATCTTGACCTCTATAGTAATCCAGTCTTTCATTGTGTTGATAAATAATATCAGTTGCCACTTCATTTAAGAATGCACGATCGTGTGAAACCGTTAGGACTGTAGCTGGATAGGTCTTTAAATACTCTGCCAAATATGCAATAGATGGAACATCCAACATATTAGAAGGTTCATCTAATAGCAACAAATCTGGTTGACAGAACAAAGCTCTAGCTAAAGAAAGTCTCATTCTCCAACCACCAGAGAAGGAATTAGTTGGCATTTGCTGAGCTTCTTTACTAAAACCTAACCCAAAAAGGATAGATGCGGCTCTTGCCTCTGCTTTATCAGATTCCATTTCTGCTAATTTTCCATCAATCTGAACCAAGTGCTTATCTAAATCTTCACGCTCATTATCCAACTTCTTCACCTCTAAACTATCCTCTTCAAACTCAGATCTTAGGTTCTCCATTTCTTTAATTCTTTCGTTAATCTTAGCCTCCTCAGTTAATAATTGTTTTCTCCAAACATCAGCATCTAAGACACTTTGTAAGGCTTTGGTGTCATCACCTCTTAATTCTTGTTCCACATGTAGAATAGAAACATGCTTTGGAACATTCAATTCTCTTCTAGATAAAGCTCTCAATAGTGTAGATTTACCGATACCATTTTGACCAACTAAACCATAACGGTGACCAAAGCTCAAAGTCAATTGTGCATCAGATAGAATTCTTTGTCCATCACCGACATACAAATCGAAAGTATCAATCTTAATATCCTTAGATTTACCCGCAGCAGAACCAAATTCCAACGGATTAATCTTCAAGAAGAAAGAATCATAATCTTCCTGCGACTGTTCATTAATCAATTTAGAAGCTTCATATTTAACGAATTTGTTATTTCTCTTCGCCACTTTCTTCGCAATTTTTTGTTCAGCCTTTGCTAATTTCTTCAAATCGACTCTTGTTTCCATCTTTCTACCAGCATGTTCAATATCACCATTAACACCCAACATACTTAAAGAGGTATTCAAATTAGCTTTGCTGTTATGGGATTGTAACACATTAATATCCAATAATCTCTTAGAAGTATCCCCAGTCAATTCCAACTTGGCTCTATTTTCCTCCAATTGCAAGTTTAATTGCTTAAAGATGGAGGTAGCAAGTGAGTCTACTTGTTCTTCATTAGCACCCGCATTTTTCAAAAGATCAGAGACGAATTTGACCTCCTTTGGTAAATCAATAGTCTTACTTTGTACAGCATCCAATGTAGTAGAAGATAAATGATTGAAATATCCCACTGCGTAATCTGTAACAATGGAATCAATATTTGGAGTGGCTTTACGCACTTGAGACCCAATAGAAGACATATTTTTCTCTTGCCGTTGTTGCTGCTAGTATCCTTTCCTGAAGTAACATACTGTTATGAATTGGATGAGATCTTACAAATTTGGATTTTTCAATTATTTTTCGTTGCTCGGACACTTCTCTTACAGAAGAGCATTAGTGAAAATAAGCAAAATTCATAAGGATTAGACTATTTATATTCTGTACTTAATATGTTTATACATCGGTTACTTTTTAATGCAATTCTTAATTCATGACGTTAATAATAATGATAGTGATAAATGAATATAATCTTACTCTTTGCCAAAATATTTTAAACGGTCATACATATCTTTTTTAAAATCTTCATAAGCAAAAGATGATTTCCTTCTTTGCAAAGGCGGGATACCGGTTTCAGTTTCAGTGATACTGGCCTGTGGATTTGGCTCTATAATTGCAGAGGACTTAGGGATCGAGGCCTTCACATCCGGGTATTTAACATCTGAATCTTCATGATACTGAGCATCCTTCCCCAGTATATAGTCACCCATATCGACACACGTATGTGACGAAGGCGTAGCATTCTGCATTTGATGATCATGTCTCAGATCCTGTAAGTTCATTGCTTGAGATCCACTCTTATTTCTTGAATGTTTATCACTATGTCCATTCCCTTTTTGCTCTGGAGCCAGTACGTCATTCTGTTTGTGTTCCATTTGTGACTTAGCGTTCAAAGCGTCTATATAGTTTGTTGACCGACGTCTTGCGAAGAGATGGGGGTTAGAGGATTGGTCCTTGCAAGTTGTACCAACGAGATTATTAACCTTGGACTTGTCCTTAGAATTCTGTGAATATAAATAATTATCATGGCCATTATGCTGATCCGAGCCATGGCCCACTGATGCAGAAGGCTCCTCTGAAACGTTAAACTGCGACAAATCAGGGCTCTTCAGAGCTTGCGGAGGCTCGTCCAAGTCAGTAAAATATCTGGATTCAGTATATTCCTTGTGTTTATCAGGTGTTCTTAAAAAATCTGGCATTACCGCGACAGGAGTGTTGTTTGTGGTTAACGTTGCACAGCAGTTTTATATACCATATCTGTTTCTTCCCTCCTTCCTTGCTTCCTCTTCCTTTATATATCTGAAAGATCCTGTTGCATTCAGGGGCGCTCATCACACAACTGTCTTTGTGTCGCGTGACACGGTACGCCAAACAAATTCTGACAGTAAAGTTGCCCAACGGTAAACCTCGTTCTGGTCTAAATGATTGAAGTCGTCCTCCAGGGTGTGCCATATAGGTGGGAACGGGTATGGTATCAAGTGCAAGATCGGCACACCCTTGTCGTAGAATGGTTCATGATCGTCGCCTATCATAGACCGGCCGAGATTGACAAAACTCATCATGGTTGGATCAAGCAATTTCTTCAATGCGATCCCCTCTGTCAATGGAAAATCAAAATAGTCATCTTCAATGGATGATAACATTCCGTAATATTTGTGTGACTGAGCAAAATAACTGGGTATCTTGCTGGTAGCTGGTCCTCCTAGTAGATCTAATAATATAAACAATTCGATTTGATCAATTGTTTCGTCCTGCGACCATTGTTTCGCTAAATGACGTGAACCGTATATGGAGTCCTCATCAGTCCATTCCTCAATGGCTTCCTCCCCATCAAAAAAAATTATCTTGAGTCCAATTGGTAGTGGCTCGGATTGCTCAGAGTGATGTAACAGTACCCAATCGATGAATTGAGTCAGATACAATAAGATACCACATGATGCTGAACTGTCGGTGGCACCGATGAACCCTTCAGGCTTTATCATCGTGTCGTAATGAACGGCTAATACAAGGTAATTAGTATCGTTACTCTCACCCAAAGTAAAAATTAGATTCGTAAAATTGTACCCATTTTCTTCAAAATTATCTGTTTCAATTTTCCAATCCATCAGCAACTTCTTGCTAAAATGATCAATTATCAATTGCTGAATCTCTTCTGATTCTTTACTCCCTGGAACTCTAGTTGTATTGAAAGGTAATATAAGATTATCATCCTGAATGTCTTCATTTTGCCTCGAGAGACTTAATAATTGTGGTAGTTTTGATTCATGATATTGCATAAATGATATTCCTGAACCTCCTCTCAAATTCCATTCAAAACTGAATACGGTATTCCACCATATTAGTAGTGATAAGATGACCAATCGAGTCTGCATATTATCCCACCTTTATCACCTGTCCCTATCAGCTTCTGTACTACTTGACTTCTTGTTCATGAAGGACTGGTGTAGAAGATGAATATGGTCCAATTTTCAATCCCATCGAATTTCAAGATAATATTGGAGGGTGCATGGGTTGACATCATAACACTTACTTGAAGGAGTACTATCTTTCATATCATTAATAGAGTTCATCACAACGAAGCATGGCTTTGTAGTTTTCTAGTTGATAAGTAAGCAGAATAATCCTATATTTTCATTGACTTTTTCAAAATTTTTTTTGGGTCTTAAACAAAGATGATTTGGCACCGGTCAACGAAGTATGACTATTTTCTTGTCAATTGTAACAGTTTATTATCCTAACAAACACCGAAACATTTCAATATCTTGCCAAGTCGTTATATCCATGTTTGCTTTGTGATTGAAACTTTGTAGTTAACTGCTTTGATAATATTCGCCTTGTCGATAATTTTAATTAAGGTAGTATTGTTGTTTACACCGTTGATACACCAAACAAATAAAAACAACAAGAAATAAGCAAAAGTATAGTATTCCCAATGTCAACTGATGAAGATGTTGAGCAAGTCGAACATAATATCCAGGATGACGCTCCGATACCGCATTCAAATTTGGATTCTGATACAAATATAGAGCATGTTATTACAGACAAACAGCTCGAAGAAGTGACCTCAAATTCGATACCAAATATAAAGGCTTCACAACCTCTACGGGAAGAAAGTCATAAATTCCCTTTTTCATTAAATACAGACGCTAATTTGAACAGATCAAGTATATATACCTCCACTGTCAATGCCATACCTATACGAAATCCAAGAACTCATCCACGTCAACAGTCATCGATATCTGCATTCCATGAAATTGAAGATGATATTTCTTCTATGAAGAGTGTATCATCTTCCATGACTGCTTCGTTATCTAAAAGTTTCTTATTCGCTTTTTATAATAACAAAAGAAAAGATAATAAGGCTACTAAAAACGGATTACTCTCCCAACAATATTGGATGAAAGATGAAAGTGTTAAAGATTGTTTCAATTGTGGAAAATCATTTAACACATTTAGAAGGAAACATCACTGCAGAATTTGTGGTCAAATTTTTTGTCATTCTTGTACTTTGCTTATACCGGGTGAAAGTTTTGGTTATAATACGGGAAGATTAAGGGTTTGTAACCATTGTTACGAAAATATTGACAATTTTGTGGATTCTAGTGATGAGGAGGAAGATCGAGATGAAGATATGAATCATCAATACAATAGTGATGATAATGGCCATAAATTCATCAAAGAGAATTCAACAGATATAGGATTAGATGAACAACCGATTGACACATTCGATAATGATAATATTTCACCTTTACAAAGACAGCAATCCAGAAGATACAGAAAAATACGACCCACATTTACTCCAACAAAGACAGAAGTATTACTACTGAATGATGATGATGCTAAGAGTATTGTCACATCCAAAGAAGATTCTAAATTATTTATGGCAACACCACCACCACCACCAAAAATGGCCATTCCTGCAACAAGGCAAGGTGTATCTTTGGAAATTTCTTTTACTCCTGATACAAAGAAAAAATCTCCCTTAGCAATCACTAATTCCAGAATTAGCAAAAGAGTGACATCTCCATTCCAACAAATGCATAAATCAAGTAACCATTCTTTACGAAGGACCTCATTCTCGAATTATAGCAGATATAGGAACAATGCTTCTCCAACAAGTAGACAATTTCTACAACAAGAACAGCAGCATTCTCGAGGCAATATCATTAGTAACTTAACCAACAGAAACTTCAAATTTGATTTCCATTATAATCCGCATACTAATTCTAATTCAAACATCAAACATCGAAATTCAGTTTCCTCAAATATTACGAAAGGAACTGGACCCTTTGCTTCGCAACAACCTGACTCGGGATTTGACAGTTCTGTAATTCATGGCGATGATGAGAGTGTTGGAAGTGAAGACGATAGCGATATATATGGTGAATCTTCAGAAGATGAAGATTCCATGTCAATATATTCAGCTTTGAATGGTGCAACTTATTCAGATAATCCAATACGGTCAACCAGAAACTCTTTAAAGTCATGTCAGAGAGCACAAGCCTCATTACAAAGAATGCAAAATAGAAGGAGAAGTAAATCTAAACAAAAACATCTAAGAATGTCCGACTCACTGCATAAAATGAGAACCGCTTTTGCTAATAGTTCAACAAATTTAACCTCCCCTAATGGATCTGATACGACAGTGAAGACAGCACCTAATGAACTAATGACAAATGATAATAACAATACTTATAAAAAGGGATCATCTTTACTAAATGGTAACTCTATTGTTGCAAACTATCACCTAAGGATGAATAGTACTGGCGGTTGGAAAAGGATTGCTAGTATATCAAGTGTAAAAGAGCAGAAGGAGAACAAAACAAAATTGAATGAAGTATCTATTCTGCACATGCAGGCATTACTGGAACAAGTTCTGGGTGATCAACATGTATCTAGCATGGATCATTGGTTAAGAATATTAAACGGATTTCTTAGCAAGATCCAGAATATTAGATTAAGTGCTAGAGATTCCAACTCTTTGGATTATCGACAGAATTATGTTAAAATTAAAAAAATATCCGGTGATGACATTGAGTCTTCGGAGTTTGTAGATGGTGTTGTATTTTCCAAAGGATTACCATCAAAATCTATGCCTCGGTACTTAGCAAATCCTCGCATTTTATTGATTATATTTCCATTAGAGTACCAAAAGAACGAAAACCATTTTCTATCTCTGGATGCAGTTATGGCACAAGAGAAAGAGTATCTCGATAAGCTAGTTTCACGCTTGACATCTTTAAATCCTGAAATCATCTTTGTTGGTGCAAATGTAAGTGGATATGCATTAGAATTGCTGATTAAAGCAGGTGTGATAGTTCAATTCAACATGAAACCGCAAGTTATTGAAAGAATTGCTAAATTAACTGAGGCTGATATTGCAACTTCAATTGACAAATTAGCATCTAATGTCAAAATGGGGGAATGTGAATCTTTTGAAGTGAAAAGTTATCTCTATGGAAATATTAGTAAGACCTACACCTATCTACGTGGATGTAATCCCTGTCTTGGGGGAACTATTTTATTAAGGGGTGCGTCCCAGGAAGCATTGACAAAGATTAAGCATGTTGCTGAGTTTATGGTCTATAGTTTATTCTCTTTAAAATTGGAAAGCTCATTTTTCAACGATAATTTCATTCAATTATTACCAGCTTTCTATCTACAGGAAAAAGAGGTTAAGAAAAGGGAAGTGGTCAGTGGCTACTTTTCAGATTTCTTGATGAAATTCAATAAAAGAATCTTAACTGTATCCCCAACTGTCCAATTTCCTGTTCCTTTCTTATTGAAAAAGGCAAGGGAATTAGAGAGTAATCTAAACAAGATTCGTGAGGAAAACGAAAATTCAGACGATTTGATCAATCCCTATGATTCCAATCTAGGTATAGAATCTACCCTAACTTTAAAAGATTTAAAGTATATCACCGGATTCATTAGGGACAGAGATACTAATGATCTGGAATTCCAATTTAAGAGAAGATGCAGGCAATGGGAAGTTTCTTATGCCCAATCACATAACTTGTTAGGAACTGGTTCTCACCAATGTATTACTGTTCTGTATTCCATGGTATCAACAAAAACAGCAACTCCTTGTATTGGACCACAAATAACAACTATTGATTACTTTTGGGATAGTGACATATCTATTGGTCAATTTATTGAAAACGTTGTTGGTACTGCGTGGCTCCCGTGCCATCATGGTTGTAATGCGTTGTTGCTAGATCATTATAGAAGTTACGTTCATGGTTCAGGAAAAGTTGATGTTTTAATAGAACGGTTTCAGACACGTTTGCCAAAATTAAAAGATATTATTCTTACTTGGAGTTACTGTAAGAAGTGTGGTACATCTACTCCAATCTTGCAAGTTAGTGAAAAGACTTGGAATTATTCATTTGGTAAATATCTGGAAGTAATGTTTTGGACAACAAAAGAAAGCGTTGAAGGCATTGGAAATTGCTCACATGATTTCACCAAAGAACATGTAAAATATTTTGGTTATAATGATCTGGTAGTAAGAATGGAATACTCAGATTTGGAGGTTCATGAGTTGATAACACCACCAAGAACGATAAGTTGGAAACCCAATATGGACATCAAATTAAAAGTTGAACTATACTACCAAATTCTAGACAAAATTAATGGCTTTTATGAAAGCGTCCAAGATCGTCTAGATCGTATGAAATTGGATAGTATGTCTGATAAGAAACTACTGGCGGGTAA
Source organism: Naumovozyma baii (assembly GCA_030568095.1). NCBI lineage: Eukaryota > Fungi > Ascomycota > Saccharomycetes > Saccharomycetales > Saccharomycetaceae > Naumovozyma > Naumovozyma baii. The sequence continues at coordinate 21,508 of JAJLTG010000080.1, forward strand.
AAGCGAAATCATGCAACTTAAGGAAAATGTTAGTAATGAGAAAAAACAATTATTAGAGGAACTAGAAATGATTTATAGAGTGATGCCAGCAGATCGTCATTTGCAAATGAATACAATAATCAAGACATTATACACAAAAGCAGTCAGATGGGATGTCGATTTCAATGAATTTGGAAATAAATATATGCCTTCAGAGATGGATGTAACACGTATTACAACAAATCAATTGAAAAAATATTTTAGTGATTCAAAAACGATTGGAAATATAGAAATACCTTCTACAGTTGACGAAAAAATCTCAGGAGAAAACACACTTTTTGATGCCGCAGAAAGTCTGAAGAAAATAGAAAAGGATTATCCTTCCCCTTTCCATGATAATAAAGAAGATGGCGATACCACAGATGGATCTCAACTTTCGAATAAAGTCAACATCACTGTGTTACGCCCAGATGCAACCCCTGCTTCAGATAATAACACTGAAGATAATATTGTTGATGGTCATTTATCGTCAGGTGAAAATAATGAATCAATGAAATCTAATATATCTTTACAAGAAAACCATATTGGTGAACGATTTGGGGAAAATGATGAAGATGGTTTAACTTCGAAGGTTGCACGTTTGGCAAATTATTTTGATCAAATGCATCTTGATGCTATATCAAAAGAATTTGAATTGCAAAGGGAAAAAGAGAGACTCCAACTAAACAAAAATAAATATCAGGCGCAGAGGTTACAGATCTCAACACCAATAGTAGAGATTTACAAGAATGTAAAGGATGCTGTTGATGAACCACTACATGATGTAAAAGAAGAGAGCACTAGGACTGGGGGTTATATTTCAAGAAATAATTTATCAGAAAGCAATTCTCTCAGAGGAGAATTTACGCACACTTTAGAGGAAGAATTAGAAAATTCCATTAATCAATGGGGAAAGAAAATCTTAAATGAAAAGGATGTAAAAGATGAGCTTCATGAAGATCCAGAAGCTTTGAAAGATTTGTCCACCGAAAGCATAGACAATTCAACAATTGAACCCTTACCACCTGTTACGACGACAACTACAGTCGGTAAAGATGAAGCAACAGTGCAACCGGAGAAATCTTTGCTGATGAAAGCGCTTTCAAACTTTTGGGCCGATAGGTCTCCATATTTGTGGAAGCCATTATCGTATCCAACTTCATTAACAGAACATGTATTTGCTGATAGTGATGTTATAATTCGAGAAGATGAGCCTACTTCACTGATTGCATTTTGTCTAGCAACTTCTGATTATAAGCAAAAGATGACTTCTGCTGCTCAGCAAATTAACGTCACTGGTGCAAACACTGTGACACAAGTATCAATTGGCGAAATGAATGAAAGTGATATTGCTCCTCATAGCATCCAGACATCTATATCTGAACAACAAGTTAGAATGCCAGAAAAAGACTCTGACAATATCAGCTCCTCTAAATCTAAAGAAGATTTTAACGTTAACGATAATAATATTAATAATTTGTCTGAAATTGAGGATAATGTTATATTAGAAAAAATAATGACTAAAAAAACTGCTGTACATTTAAGATACCAATTTGAAGATCAATTGACAGTTATGTCATGTAAAGTATTCTTCGCAGAACATTTTGAAGCCTTTAGAAAAATATGCAATTGTCAGGAAAATTTTATCCAAAGTTTATCTAGATGTGTTAAATGGGATTCAAGTGGTGGTAAAAGTGGTAGTGGTTTTTTGAAAACATTGGATGATAGATTTATTATTAAGGAATTATCACATAATGAGTTAGATGCGTTTATCAAATTTGCTCCATTCTATTTTGAATATATGGCGCAAGCGATGTTTCATGATCTTCCAACCACACTAGCTAAAGTCTTTGGGTTTTATCAAATTCAACTTCGAAATCCTGCTTCTGCTCCAAAAAATTACAAGATGGATGTTATTATCATGGAGAATTTGTTTTACAATCGTAAGACAAGTAGAATATTTGATTTGAAGGGATCTATGAGAAATAGACATGTTGAACAAACAGGGAAGGAGAATGAGGTCCTTCTTGATGAAAACATGGTTGAATATATTTATGAATCTCCAATTCACGTTAGAGAATATGATAAGAAGTTACTTAGAGCATCATTATGGAATGATACTTTGTTCCTAGCAAAGATGAATGTTATGGATTATTCTTTGGTCATTGGGATAGACAACGAAGGGTACACTCTTACTGTTGGTATTATCGACTTCATTAGAACGTTTACATGGGACAAGAAATTAGAAAGCTGGGTAAAAGAAAAAGGTTTAGTTGGTGGCGGTGGGAGTAGTACAAAGACGCCTACTGTAGTGACACCAAGGCAATATAAAAACCGGTTTAGGGAAGCTATGGAACATTATATATTGATGGTTCCAGATCCGTGGTACCAAGAAAATGATTAATACTATTAAAATTATATATTCTAAGCAACATTTACTCATGATAACAATGAGTAATTTTGACATTCACTTAATGTAAGGCATTAGAGAAAAGGGTGGCAAGAAAAAAATAAACTGAATCAATCAGTCGCAAGGTATTGTTTACCTTAATCCGTGATATATTTTTAATATACAAGTAGCGATAATCTGGAAAAGATTAGGATGACTGGATTTTAGGTGCTATAGGAATGGATGTCTGTCATCAGGCGACAATGAACTGGCATTGATTTGAGTCATCGAAAGAGATAAGAGCTAACTATTTGGAATCTTAATTTTGTAAGATATATAAAGAGGAATTTTAGATGTTGTGAAAATTCGTCTTCTGTAATATTTTGTTGGTATTTTTTTTAATACCAACAAAACACATTTAAGGAACACTTAGTGTTGTATTTCATTATATTACATATGCCATTTTAATATTCAAAATGTAAAAAAATAAGCGTCACAGACAGGATTCGAACCTGCGCAGGTAAAACCCAATGCCTAATTGCTTTTTCTTGGAAATAGCAGGGCATCGCCTTAACCACTCGGCCACTGGGACATGCTTGTAATTGAACACTTTTTTAGATATACTTAAGGAAAATGCTTAACCTCTATTTTAACTTGAACTTATCCAAAAACGAATAATGATGTATCAGTTCCGTTGTGTCAAAGAATAATGACTGTCACTTTAAAGAGGACAACTTATCAATTGTTGTTCCGGAATACTTAGTGATTCTTTTTGATTCATTTTTAATATTCTCGTTTTTTTTTATTAAATTATCTCTATCTAAATAAGAAAGATTTCGCTCAGAAGCATCGATTCTTACGTTCCCTGTTGTTTTGGAGTAGTATGAGTCCATTTTGAATAATTTTCTGTTTGTTTATGTGTAAGTTAAGCAGGTAATATCGCCCTCGTAATATATGTAAAGGAGTTCGTTCTATTAAAAATTAAACTATAATAAAAAAAGTATATATAATAAAATAACAACAGGGAAAGCAAGAAACGGTACCTCGAGTTATTGGTCTATTTATACCCATTAGGATATTGGATTAGAATTTGTAAAACTACACGTCATCGTTTACCAAATTAAGTAAATTAATAACATCATGTTTCATCGTTTACCAAATTGAGTAAAGTAATAACATCATGTCTCATCATTGTTTACATATCCAGTATTGTCACTCTTCCTTTCCTATTCTGGAAAACGGCGTCGTGATTTCGACTAGATTCTGTACCAACTTGATATCTAACATTTTATCCATAGAATATTAATAGTACCACTATCGAATATTTATTTCCAGCACGATCTTACAATCATAAATTTCCTTGTTATTTATGCTTCGGGAATCTTTCTACTTAACCTGTTTCTTTCTTATCTTTGCTGCACCTATTTCCTTGTCTCATGTTCTTACCTTTTGGAACTTACGTAGCTTTGTCAAAAAAGATCAAAATAAGGCACGATGCCAATGTAGAATGAAGAAAATCTCATTTTGCTCACTAGAACTGTCTTGAAAAGACAACGAGTGTGTTTAGGGATTAGCGGACACCATTCAATACAAAGACACATGTCAAAACAACTACCGATAATTAATTTCGTTAATTTTAATCAGACTTGCTCATGTATCTCCATTGGGACATCGAAAGGGTTTAAAATCTTTAACTGTGATCCATTTGGCAAGTTCTATTCCGAAGAAACTGGTAATTATGCCATTGTTGAAATGCTATTTTCCACATCTTTATTAGCTTTAGTAGGAATCGGAGACCAGCCTGCACTTTCACCTAGAAGATTGCAAATAGTAAATACGAAGAAACATTCTATAATTTGTGAAGTGACTTTCCCTACGTCAATCTTATCAGTGAAAATGAATAAATCTAGACTGGCAGTAGTTCTTCAAAAGCAAATATATATATATGATATTAGTACAATGAGGCTGTTATACATTTTAGAAACACATTCAAATCCGGAAGGGTTGATAACTATGTCACCATGTCTTGAGAGAAATTATTTGGCATATCCATTGCATCCACAAGTTATAGACTCGGAGATAAGGCCTAATGCAACGAGTAATAATATTTCAATTGCTACAGGAAATATGCAAACAATATCAGATAGCCACGATAATAAAGATGAGACCTACGATGAGGATACACAGTCGAAGGACCTCAAAACTGAACTGATTGGTAATCATCCAAAGAATACTGGTGAGAAGCAGCAAGCAATGAATGATAATAATATATCGAAGAATGGTGATATTGTGATCTTCAATTTGGAAACTTTACAGCCATTGTTGATAATTGAAGCACATCAGGGTGACATTGCCTCATTGCAAATAAGTTCAGATGGTACACTTTTAGCAACAGCATCAGAAAAAGGGACGATTATTAGGGTATTCAATGTAGAGACTGGAGCCAAATTATACCACTTCAGGAGAGGTACATATCCTACAACCATTTATTCCATGTGTTTCGATGAAAATAATGATTTTCTCACAGTGACATGTTCAAGTAAAACGGTTCATATTTTCAAATTGGGTGCACCTGAGAAGAGTGACACTGTTGAGATAGAAATTGGAGATGAAGTACAGGAGACTACGGATATTGGAAATGACAATCAACATGAAAACTCTGACGTTGAAGAAAGTAGCATTAATTCAGAAATACTCGAGAATGGAAGCTCGCTGGAGCCATTGCGATCAAGAGAACCCTATATCGATGTATCAAGAAAAACAATGGGGAGAATGATCAGGAACTCATCTCAAAAATTATCACGTAAAGCTGCCAAGACTTTAGGACAGATATTCCCTATTAAGGTTACATCAATATTAGAACCAGATCGACATTTTGCATCTCTAAAGCTTCCTATTGAAAATAGCAATGGTGTTAAGAGTATCGCAAGTATTGGAGCTCCAATAGATATTGACCCTTTTGATTATCCAGAACTATTTGATGAAGTCGGCAATGTACCAAATGATAATATGGATTCAAGAATTAAAATGATTCCTGTTAGAGTTGTTACTTCTGAGGGTTCCCTATATAATTACGTATTAGATCCGGAACGAGGTGGTGACTGCCTACTACTTTCACAATATTCTCTTTTGCTAGCTTAACTAATAAATATACACATTCATATTGTGTTCAAGTTATTTAAAAGCATAACTACTTAACATGGTATACCTTTTCAGATATATTCTTCTAATATAGTTCTATAAGTGTGTAACCAGATGAAATGGCGCCATTTGTATTGCCGCGCTTGGCACGAGGCAGATTGGTACTGTTACTTTAATACAACAATATTCTTAAACCATATCTTGAGGTATAGAAAAACTTGACTCTTTTACTCCTAATAACACCTTGTCACCTTATTATTAAAGATCTCCTGGTCATTGAACGCAGTCAGGATTTCCTTCTTCCATCCACAATTTATTCCTCGTCAATAGGGGTGACTAGGCTGTTGCTTTTAGTACTATTTTGATAATTAATTTGTTTAAGCAAGTTTATTCGTCTCAACATTGAAATTTGGTGGTCTCACTAAAACTAAAAAGGTTTCAACTCATCTTACTGAATAATACAGACCGGCATTTTTGATCGACTCTAATTGATTCCGTTTTCCCTAATTCCGATCTCCTTGGCATTTAAATCAGGACTAGCAGAAGAATATTTCTTTTAAGATATCATTTAACATTATTGTTGGTACTGTTTAATTGAGAACATCGTTAAGTTTCCAAGTAAGGATATTATTCATACAAGCATTACACAAGGATGTTGTCTTTTGTTAGTGTATCTAAGAATGAGCCAGTCTTATTCGATATTAGGTTGAAAAGTACAGAAAATGATATTATTTTATTACAAGGCCCACCAGATGAGGCTCCCTCTGTTTTTCTTTCTGGTGTTATTGTCTTATCCATCAAGGAACCAATACAAATAAGGTCAATCTTATTACGAATGTCCGGAACAGTGATACTAAACGTTCCAATAATATCTGAAAAAAATCCAGATAATGCTAAAGGATACCTAAAATATCGAAAACGGATTTTTCAGCATAATTGGGATAATTTAAATATCAAATCCTATATTCAGGATCTCTATCGTAATTATGGGAGAAATACAAGTATAAATAGCAAATCCTCAACAAATTTGACAGCACTGCAGAATAGAGCTAGATCTTCCTCTTTAATTTCAAACTCAAGTACATCTAGTGGGATTTCAAGTTATCATACATTGGTCCAAGGCAATTACGAATTTCCTTTTAGTGCTATCCTACCAGGGTCTATAAATGAAAGTGTAGAAGGCTTACCTTATGCATCACATACCTATCAAATGGAAGCTATAATCGAAAGAGATAAATACTCTACAGATATAATTTGTAAAAAAAATGTTAGAGTGATTAGAACTTTAAGACCAGAATCTATAGAATTACATGAGTCTGTAGTAGTGGAAAATACTTGGCCGAAAAAGGTGGAATATTGTATTTCCATTCCTTCAAAAGCTGTTCCTATCGGATCAATACTCCCTATCAGTATTTCTGTTATACCATTAGTGAAAGGGTTGAAATTGGGACCCATTAAGATTACACTGTTAGAAATATTTCAACTATTGGGACATCCTGGGTCTTTGACGAAACATGAAAGAATTGTGGGAAAATTGAAGCTAAAGGATCCGAGGAAATATCTAAATCAATACATTGAGGATAATCAATATCAAATGGATAATATACAGTTTCAGGATAAATGGGAAGTTAATGCAGAATTTCCACTTCCACCTAGTTTATCAAAAAGCACTCAGGATTGTACTATTTTAAGAAACATTAAAGTGACGCATAAATTAAAATTTGTTATATGTTTAATCAATGGTGATGGTCATGTGAGTGAACTACGTGCTTCTTTACCCATCCAACTTTTCATCTCCCCATTTTTGACCTTGACTGTTAATACATTAGATATGGTGGAAATAAATCCAATAAAATATAGCCATGATACAGAAACAAATAATTTGGTCAATTCCACTTTATTCGCAGATAACTCTAAGATTTTTACTAGATCTACTTCACATATGGATTTATGTATTGCGAATTCAGAAATTGCTTCAGAAACTCCGATATATGATCTAATGGCACCTCCACAATATGAAAAACATATATATGATAAGATATGTAGTAAGAGTTCCGTTTCCACAGCTCATGATGTAGCAGTTGTTGATTCAAATATGTCAGTTGATGCATTGCAGGGACGTATGAGAAGGATGACCTTGGAAAAAAGAGATTCTAATGTTCCATCTATAATTGTTGGCGATCATACTGATAATCATGACTTACACAGTATTGAGAGTGACAGAGATAACGGTAGTATTGAAGGTTCAGTTAGTTCCAGAAGAATGTCAAATATTTCTAGGAGAAGATTCAGATCTAATACGATTTTATCTATTGGTAGTTTAAACGAACGTAATTCGATATTGACCAATTTCTCCAGGGAAAGTTCATTTACCAACTTAAGCCACTCAGGAGTAAATCGTGGCGATTGGGAAATGAGTAGTCTAAGTGAGGTTCCAACTTATGACAGCGCATTGAAGGAAGATGTCATTGAAGATGAGCTACCTCCAGAATATCCTGAGGGAGACGAGAAATCAAAGCCAATAATGGTCAATAAAGCTAACACTACTTTATTGACACCTACGAAACCCCAATTATCTCATCATAAATCATCACTTTCGTTGGTATCCCATAACACTGATAATTTGAATATGAGTTCTTTAAATAAAAGTAACAATGCATCTAACGTTTCATTGGACAAGCTTTCAATGGATAGCTCCGCAGCTTACCTTAATATTCCCCTTTCTACTACGCCAATGGCGCCAACTTCATCAGCGACTAAGTTTTTTGGAATTAATTTCCTTACTGTTCATAATTCGAATGCCCATGAGAATGTTAATCCAGAAATACACGAAGAGGATAAGAATGATCAAAATTATAAGACTTCCTTTGCTAATATAATGGGTAAGATTACAAGGAGAGATAAAAAATAAGCACCTTTTATGTATATTCTTCAACGTATCGATGCAAAAACCTTAATGGTAAATCGATTTATGAACCTTATTTAATGATTAAAGATATACTATCATGATATTAATTATTCAACACTACATATTCGTTGCAAATCTTATTATGTAAGAATTATAATGATATTTTTTCAGATTTACTAGCAAGTATGCTGGAGAACACCGTTTCTCCTTCCCCTTCTATCAGGGAAGATTATAAAGTACATAGTATAGAACTATATAATATTTTCTATCGAACATATATCATTGTACCAAGCAATATATTGGAAAGTACATTTATTTAGGTAAACACCTACAACATTTCTATTAACAGAGAAGGTCTTGGTGTGGGTTTTTTTGGTTTGAAATTCAGTGTTATTTTTGTTTCGAAATAACTTGTTAAAAAGAATTAGGTAAGTAACATGTAATTATTTTAATATTTCATGTACTTTTTAATCTGCATTACTCCCGTATTGCCTTGTAAATACCAATGATATACTTACTGTTTCACGGAAAATGTCACATGCCAATTCCAAATTTACAGATCATTTCCTGACAGAAAACACTTTATAAAGGAAAACATGTGGTTTAATACAGCTAATATTATAATATATATTTACTTCTAAATGTTATAACTAAAATGTCATTAGTGTCACAAAGGATCGTGACGTCAAAGATATTGAGGTTTAATAATGTGACATCCTAAAACGTCTCAGAAGATTACTTATTACTACTTTAGGAATAAACTACAGGTATTGATGGGCTCGACTATTCATATAGACCACTTCTCATGTATGAATTAAACGTATATAAAGGACAGATATGTCAGATGTGTTTGAAATATCTTTTCACAAATAGTTTTACAATAAATAAAAGCACACGTTCTAATAAAAAAAATAGAGATTGTAATTTTAAGCTTTGGACTTAAGGCGGGCAAATCTGTACTACAACCCTAAAATGTAATACAATCTATATTAAGGAAAAATTTCGTTTTCTTTAAACTATGAACTTATTTAATTATTTAAAGTATTCAGATCATTGAGTTATATAGTTTTGAGATTTATCAAATAATCGACACCAATCCTGATTATTTAATCACTTGTTGTTATTTTATCAGTAATGACGTTTAATCATTTTTATTTTTGTCAATTGCTTTCTTTATTAATGCCGTTCTTTGTATGTCACATTATTGGGATCAACTGTAATAATATGAAGTTGAAGAACGGCATTAAGATAAGAAAACGAATGACACTACGGAAAAGATAAGAAAATGCATGACACTGTCGAAGACAAGATATGCTATGAATGTAGATAACAATAAGTGATCAAATAATCGAGATCGGTGTCGATTATTTGATGAATTCCAAAACTATATAAACTCAAGACTTTGAGTACTTAAAGTTATTAAATAAGTTCATAGTTTAAGATAACCAAGTTTTGTTTGAATAGACATTGTATCACATCAACCTGTTATAATTAAAATGTAATCGGTGTCACCTAGGTTCTTGAGGTCAAAGATATTGAGTTTCAACTATGACTCATCTTGAAACTCAATATCTTTGACCTCAAGAACCTAGGTGACACCGATTACATTTTAATTATAACATCTTCCTCCTTCAATCAATGCCAGCTAATTGTTTGAACCCTTGTAGTAGTGACTTTCTTTTAACACCAATAAGTAGATTGAATTCATCTTTTGGATTGACACAAGTTAATTCTGGATCAACTACTGATGTGACTACTATGACCTATTCTGCGTTTGTTCTTGAATTTAAGCATGCTTTCGCCGGTAAGATCGATACTTTTGATTTAATCAATAAATTGTCCAGCATGAAGCAAAAGAACAACGTCGACGGCTACATCTCCGAATTTGACAAGTATCGTTCTTTATTACCAGTGCACACCTTGTCCGACGAGGCGGTCACCAATCTTTTCATCAAAGGTTTACAACCTACCCTGGCTAAGGAGTTAAGGTTGCGTAAGGTTACTTCTTTCTATGAGGCATCACAAATGGCTTCTACTGCTGCTCACTGTTTTTCTCCTGATATTTTTGGTTCTGCCCCAATGGATTCCGCCCCCACCTATCCTGTTAATGCTGATGGTGATGTTATTATGAGTATTCATAGCTCTCATCGCCGTTCTGGTCCTCATGACTCCCGTCCCCGTGCCGGTTTTAAAGGTCATCGTCCTTCTGGTCCTGTTGCTGACAGTACTTCATCATGGCGTGATAAATGTCGTTTTGTTTGCCAACAAAACAATTTGTGTTACAAGTGTTTAGGTCCTGGTCATTACGCTTCAAAGTGTAATGCGAGTTCTAGCTCTTACTAGTTCCCGTCATACGCTTGGTTTCGATCCACAAGTCGCTTCCACTGCAATTCCCTTATTTCACGTTGGTTTACCTGGTTTATCTATTGTCCCTGCTACAGCTTCTGGTACACAAGAAGTTGCTTTAAG
>JAJLTG010000081.1:0-29982 GCA_030568095.1 Naumovozyma baii
CCGCCCACCCACCCACTACCAACAATGCACAAGACGTACTCACTAAGAAACCAAAGAACTCCAACTGCCTCCGAACTACAACAGCCTCCGCCACCACCAGCAAGCACTAAATCGAAATTCTTCGGGAAGGCCTCCATCGCCTCCAGTCTTCGTAAATCCACCGCTGGTAACTTCGGCCCAGAATTATCAAGGAAACTATCACAATTGGTAAAAACGGAAAAGGGCGTCCTCAGAGCTCTAGAAGTAGTCGCTAATGAAAGAAGAGCAGCAGCTAGACAGTTGTCCATTTGGGGCTACGACAACGACGACGATGTCTCAGACGTCACCGACAAATTGGGTGTCCTAATGTACGAACTCGGTGAGTTGCAGGATCAATTCATCGATAAGTACGATCAGTATCGTGTCACTATGAAATCTATCAGAAATATTGAAGCTAGCGTACAACCTTCAAGAGACAGAAAGGAAAAAATTACCGACGAAATCGCTCATTTGAAGTATAAAGAACCCAATTCAACAAAGATCCCTGTCCTGGAACAAGAACTGGTAAGAGCTGAAGCTGAATCACTCGTCGCTGAAGCACAATTGTCAAATATTACCAGGGAAAAATTGAAAGCGGCTTACAATTATTTGTTCGATTCAATGAGAGAATTGGCTGAAAAATTCGCTTTGATTGCTGGTTATGGTAAAGCTTTATTGGAATTGTTAGACGATTCCCCCGTGACGCCTGGTGAATCAAGACCAGCATATGATGGCTATGACGCTTCAAGACAAATCATTATGGACGCTGAAACGGCTTTGGAAGCATGGACTTTGGATATCGCTGCCGTCAAACCAACTTTATCATTCCATCAAACAATGGATGATGTTTATGGCGAAGTAGACGAAGAAGAAGAAGAAGAAGATGAGCAAGCACAAGATGTTCCTGAAGATGGAAACATCGTTGAAGAAGAAGTCGAGGAAGAGGAAGTTTGGGCTGATGATGTATCTGACGGTCATGTTCAACCAGCTCAAGCTTAATCAATCGACTTTTCTTTTTTTTTCCTCTGTTATTTTTTTTTTTTTTTTTATCTCTATCCTTATTTTTTCGAATTTTTATTTTCTTAATAATTATTTAATTCTTTTTTATTTTTCTTATTAACTAATTAATGAATATTCAAAATTTCGTATTTACATTACCTCACCCAATTAACCCCCTCTCTCTCAACTCATTCTTCAATGAATCATATTGATTAGAAATTCCATACTCTACTCGTTTCATCATGGCATTCTTAATGGCAACATATCGTATCTGCTTTCTATATCGTAATTTTCTTCTTCGAGTACTCTCATTAGAAACAACAATTCCATTATCATCCTCCCCATCCTTCTTCTTCTTTTTCTTTTTCTTCAAATAGTCAGGTTGACATCCAATATACCAAAGACATCGCTTCATATACCCATCACAATGAACACTATTACTGATATTCCACCCTAATACATCATGATCCCAACAAAATTTATTCATCGCCAACTTCTCTTCACATCTTAAAACTTTCGCATCATCTACCATTGCACCACCGTAATTATACTTGATTATTGACTGACATTTCACGCTCCAATAACAAGATCTTTCACCATACCCCATCCTCATCTTCAACCGCTTGATATACTGAAACAAAATAACAAAATTCTTAGTATACCCACTATTAACCAACGCCTTGAATAACATATCATATGAATTCATCTCAACTTCCATGTTTGTTTTCCCAACTAACGTATTAAATACAAGAATTGACAAATCTAATCTCCCACATCGCGCAAACTTGATTAAAAATTCATTCAACGTTACATGATTCACATATCTTCCATCCTTATCATATTGTCTCACCATTAACCATGCCTTTTCCAACTCACCATCTTCCAAGAACCCACGAATAATAAAATTAAATAATTTACCACCATTAATACCCATTTGGTTCCTCACTAAGAAATTCAAAATTTCCACTCCATCAATACCACTATTCCTAATCACTGTATAAACAAATTCATCATTAATAGGAACACCGCATCTACCAATCATATTCTCAATGTATACTTCCCTAGATAGATCATCATCTAAGAAATTATAACAAGTTGTCCACGTAACCACATCCGCATTAATGCCAAATTGAATCATTTGATTCAGCACAAATTCAATCTCTCTCGTGATGGAACCCGTTTTCCTAATATGTGAATTCTTTAAGATAGATCTCAACAACAAATTATAAGTCGTAACGTTGGGTTTCAATGACGTATTCAATTTCAACTCTTTGTAATTTTCACGAACACTAGCAAAATCAAATCTACTACTGTAAAAATAAATCAAATCGTTATACATCGTTGTAGTGCGTAATGGTAACGTCTTTAAATTCGTTGGATTCATCAAATTGCGTAACAGTTTCGGAATGACACCATTGAGTCTCGATGATGAACGGTAATGAAACTTTGTATGTGTTAAGATACCAATATAATCTTCCAACATTTTACTCTTTTCATTGTCATCTTTGCCATCTTGCATTAAATCAGGTACTCTCGGAATTTCCTCTGTGGAGAACTTGGCAAATATTCTTTTATTCTGATCACGATAACGTTGAATTTGTCCCAGATCAGTCAATTGAACCAATTTGGGGAGTAACATTTTCAATAAGGCTTGTGATTTTTCCATCTTGATATATTTATATTCCGGCCGTCTTTCAATTTTCAGTTTATCTTGATACATTTGCTTAGCTTTCTCCACATCATAATCATCTTGAATTTGTAATCGATTAAATTCATGCATCCTCAACGGCGATAATTGTTCTTGTATTACTTTCCTCTCATATTTGGAATCCCTGTCAAAAGTATATTCCTTCTCCTGCTGCAGCTGCTTCTTCTTCTTCTTCTTTTTCGGCAGTTTGTTTACTGCATCCATACCTTGTATAACTTGTTTGGTCGGAGATATTCGTTCGATACCATTTAATGTTATCAATTTACTTAATCTCGCAAGTACATTCATCCATTCACTCACTCATTGGTCTCCACCCTCACTATTCGGACTCCCAGATCCAACTCCTCACTTACGTTCCAGTTGTATATATTACTCAATTGAAACTTCACTTCACTACGCGGATGCGCCAGTAAGTAAATGAAATGTTTAAAAGTATATAAAGTGCAAATATACAATCATCTACTCCGCAACTGGCGGATAATGAACAGGAAACCTCTCCCTTTCCAAGAGTATGCTCGAGTTCTGATAAGATAAATAAGTGTTCCAAAATATAGCCACCACATTAACTGCCAACAATTGATGTTGCAGCGGAACCACTGAAAAATTAATCATCTGGAAGATTGGCCATACAATCCAATTCGTCTTCAAAGTATCCCACCATTGTGTCTTAATCTTCTTCCTAGCATCATCCCACGTACCACCTTCCATCCCCGTCATACAACCAAAATAAAATGGTAATGACAATGGGGCAAAGCCCAGTTGATCAACTCCAACTTTATAGAGGCGTGATAACTGAGTATGTCCACTCTTGATTCGAAACGGCAATTTTACTTTATCATTCAAAATCCTATACCATTTATCACCAATGAATGAAAAGATTACCGATCCATAGATGACAGCCCTTGATGTCCTATACCAATCGTATTTCGTTCTAAGATTATTATCAGCTGGGAATAAAATCTGCGCACTCATATCCCCTAAGCCAAATAGCGTTCCTGTCATAACACTATTTGTCAATTTGGGACGTTTCCTTAGCGATTCTGTGTATAAGCTTAGCAGACGAGACATTGATTGAATTCCACTTATCGCTTGCTTCTTTCTCCTTGTGTCTACGTGTGTTGAGGTACTTTGTGCAGTTCTGTTCTAGCAAACGGAGTTTTTCAGTTTTTGCATCGCCATTTGGTTTGGCTTTGCTGTGCTGTGGTGCTCCTACTGTAATCTGTCATACACACAACATACCAGGGTGCTATGTGTATGTCATGTGGTGTTAAATGGGGCTCTTCTCTACTCGGTAGTCTGCAATAGCCAATGAGGGAGGGTCCTGGAAGAACAATAATACCGTGCAATTTCATTCTTGCTTCGTTTCTCATATGATAAAAAATACATTTAGCTCACTCCTCTCTATTATAAGCAAGTGTGCGTGTTCCTATCAATTCATAATTTCTTTATGGGGTTTCCCTCTTTTGGTGGTTGTCTCAGATCATTATCACCATGTATATGAATCACATATTATTCTATGCGACATCTTCTCTGCAATCTGAAAAAAAAATGGAAAATTAAAATGGAAATTTGATAATATTTCTCGAGTCTCATTATAACTTTTATAACACTTCCCTGCAAACTAAATTTGATCTGGTGCTCTTATCTACCCTACTCTCAATCAAACAGGAAGAATGACACATTCACAACGGTGCATCATTAATTTACCAATCCCTATCTTGAGACAGTGCTCCGTTTCCACCATCCAAGAATTATCTACAATAATAACAAAAGGTTACCACTTGCAAGTGGTAAGACATGGTCTCGTGACAAGTCCCAGAGTACGTTCTCATGAAACTTTTTTCGAGGATCTGGGCTTAAAAAGTGAAGATTCATGTCTATACGTAATGGTCCAGGATATCGATCAAGTTGCATGCAATTTAACATGCACTGGAACTGTAAACGATTACAAACTATACAATGTGGGTACCCCATCCGCCTACAACTTTGCTGGAGATAATGTCCTTGCCACAATAGCATACAGACCTGAATCTGAACCTAATGCATACGAAGCTACTTCATTCACCTCGTTCGCTAAAGGGTGCGGCATTGAAATATTCAATACTACACTGGTCCCCTTCAAGAAATCACATCCACAGTGTGAGAAAATAATCGTTAGTGTCATTGTGGAACATGGGTTGGTATCTTATTATACTGACAAGTTACAGTTTAAAGAACTTTATCAAAACTTGATAAAGAGGGAAGAAGTGCAACAGATTGGGTTCGGTGGGGGGTTTGAAACTACCAGAGACTTCCATGTGTCTACTTTAGAAAGATATATCTAAATAATAACTTCTAGATTACATAGCATTGTGTTATAATATATACACTGCACAATTTTGACTCGAAAAATATTGTTAGGCGCGAAGTCTTCGAAGAATATGTAAACATGTGTAGAGAAGTATCCATACAATCAAAGAAAAACATCAGAAAATTGCCCCCAAGATGAAAGGTTTGAAAGATCTTATTGTGAACAGAAAGGAGGTCAGATCGTGGCAGAGAAATTTGGTATGGGGGAGGGATGGTACATTGTATTTGAATACTTTCCCGCATTTAACCATTGGGCAATCTAGATTTGAAAAAAATATAGAGGGAAACACAAAGAGTCTATTCCATTTGAAAGAGTTCCCTCTCGAATTGGATAAGAATAATAAATTAGAATTTCAATTAGCCGAAAGAAACACTTTATTGAACTCTCAACCAATATCATACGTTAGATGTTGTTTGCCATCCCCCAGGGATAATGATTTGTTAGCCGTGTTGACCACAAATGGAAACGTATGTATCTTCAAGGATGATGTATTAATTGCCAACCTAGATGATCCCAATGCTACGCTAGCGGGAAGAACTTATCATTCCATGCAATGGACCTCAGATGGGAGACACATCATAACGGGGAACGAATTAGGTCAGATACTTCTTTTCCAAAAGGAATCCGATATTCAAAAGATATCATTTGAATTTATTAAAATGATTCCATTAATACCTGAACAACAGCAACAAAGCCAGTCTGAGTGGGTAACTTTTCTCAGGGAAAATGAATTTGGCACCATACTGGCAGTCATGTCGGATAACTCCGTTTATTCTATCACATCGATCCATGAGAAACCAATTATTGAGTTGATTAAAGAACGCTCAAGGTATAAGATATTTGATATATGTATTGTTGAAAATTATGTGATCATAACAACAACAGCTTATGTCTATAAATTTAACACGATGACTAGACAGTTATTTTCATTTGAGATAGGTGCCAATGAAGGGTTTAATATTATCCCCGTACTGCACTTTGTCATCCTGCTATCAAATAAGACGTCATGTATGCTTGAACTAAATGATGATGAAATTACATTATTACCTGACACATTGATATCCCCACATCTTGAAAAAAAATTCAAGAGATGGAACACGTATTGGAACGAATATGATAAATATGAAACTACATTGGTCATTTATGGTGTAGCAATGTCGCCTGATGGTTACAATGTTGCCATTATGTATGATATCGAAAGGGTATCATTGAAGTACAGGATTGCATCTGAGCATCAATATCACATTAAGTTTATTCCATTGCAAGACACATGGGAAATATCACCGAAGGCTACAGGTTTGGCCTGGTATCAAACCTATCACATTTATAATGAGATGCTACCCTTCGAAGGAGAAATCGAATTTGATATTGAAGATCCTAAATATGATACTACTTTATCATTTGATGATTATTTAACAGTCTTATTGAACGATAATGAAATGAATAAATTGAGATTCTCAAACTTGGTTAGGCCTACACCATCTATGGACATCCTACAAAGGTTAATATACCAGTATGCTATATTAAATCTAAATAAGCTTACAAATTCGATCGATAAGAGTTGTGTCCAAGCCCTAGCCGCAGTGCTTAATATGCCCAAGACATTAGATCCAGAACCAATAACGATAAAAAGTGAATATATCGAAGATACATTTGATTTTTCCACAGCCAATGATCCAAGGCAGATAACTTCCTTGAATGGCAACGTTTGGAGAAGGTGTTCTGTCACATTGCTTCCTCTATTAACGACAAATGTGAAAATTTGTCCCGTCACCAAAACCAGAATAATTGATATAAATAGGGATTCGTTCAATGAATACGGATGGTTTTCAAGAACACTATTGGAAACATTCAATAATAATAGTATATATTGTGCTACCAACATGGAATCTGTGTAATTAAGCCAAATGTTGTAAATATTTAATTAAATAACCCACCTTTTTATTCTATTAAGTTGTAATATTATAATAATACACAATCACTTTTTATGCAAGTTAAAAAATGCACGAGTTTCATCCATTATGGGGTCCATCGACATTTTTGGTTGAATTCTATTCTGTACCCATTGTGACAATTTATTTCTTATATTAGGTGTGGCGTATCTTTTATCCAACAAATAAATGTTAGCATAATCATTAGCATGTCTGATGGCACGCCCAACACTTTGATTAACAGCTTTCATACAAATTGTTTCAAAGAAATTTCTAGTAGCTTCACTAACATCACTCTTAGTACCTCCATTTTTCAAAATTTTCTCTTCTAAATGTTTTTTCTTTACCAGCAATTCACCACTGAAAATGTTCGGATAAGGTAAACCTGTCATCACGATGGCTCTACATAAATTATCTTGGAAATTGATACCTTCAGAAAGTTTCCCACCAACGATGGCAAATAGAATGGCACCTTGACCTCTAGCAATAGTTTCTGAGTATTCAGGTAAGGGATCCTCGCCATTTTTTGATTCATAGAA
Organism: Naumovozyma baii; assembly: GCA_030568095.1. Taxonomy (NCBI): domain Eukaryota; kingdom Fungi; phylum Ascomycota; class Saccharomycetes; order Saccharomycetales; family Saccharomycetaceae; genus Naumovozyma; species Naumovozyma baii. Next base: position 7,546 of record JAJLTG010000081.1, read on the forward strand.
GATGGATCTAATCTTGTCAATCTTTTCAAATAAGCCATTTGACTTCCACTTACTAATCACCAGATCTAAATACTGGTAACTTGGAAAAAATACAACTATACCTCCGCTTTCATGAACAGCCTTGGATAGGTTTATGAAAAAATGCACTAAATGGTTGTTTATTAGATTCAAATCATTTCTCTTTTCAAATGTAAATTCCCATTGAGATTCATTCAAGATAAAAGTATTCAAATTGGAATCAGGTATGATATGATCACAGGAAAATGAGGTTATTTGATCTTGAGGTACCGTGGGAAACAGATTTTCATAAAAATCTTTTATTGGTTCCATGGTCCCACCAGCTAATATCACACATTTACTGTCTGTTATTAGTGATTCAAATTGTTTACTTGGTTCCAGTAACATATATTTGATCTTAGATCCCTTATCAAAGAAAAATTGGCCCTCTGACTTTGGATTAGATAATGACTTTAAAAAATTCATTATTCTGAATAATAATGGTTGAGACGATATACCACTTGATGAGGGAGTAGTTATCATACCCTCTTGTGGAGGCACAATATCCTTCAAATATGTATCGATTTTATAAGCCACTTTGGATACTTTCACGTATTTGATCAATTTATGGATATTTAACATATCCACGTTAGAATCATTCAAAATATCGTTGGGATCAATTTCTTGACCTGGTTTCTTAAAGTTCTTCTTAATGAATATGGCAATTACGTTCAGCAACTTAATCAATTTCAACAAGTTGACTCTATTCCCAGAGTTTAATCTCTGTTTAAATTTGTTTAAATACAATTGCAGACCTTTGATAGAATTAACCAAATCATTCAACGTCACTTCTGAAGAATAAATGGAATTTATGGTATCGATTAAATTATGGGCTTCGTCAATAATAATGATAGAGTTTTTCAGTTCCAATTTAAGACTCTGTCTCATAGTTTCAGATAATAAATATTGGTAAGGTAATGTAATCACTTCTGCACCCGGTATAGAATCCTGTATGGCATAGAATGGACAAACACCCAAACTTTCACCAGAAATGATTGTATCTTCAATATCATGTACCTCTTGGAAAAGGCTATCTCTAAATGCAATTGTATCCTGTGCATTATGCCACTCTGGAGTATTATGGTAGTAAGGGCATCCTTCTTTGGAGTGTCTCTTTTCATAACATGCATCATTGATCGCTTCTGTTGTTTTCCATTTCTTCACGTTAGGATTAATGCAGAGTATTTTCTTGGACCCCAATGGAAGATATTTGATTCTTTCGCTTGGTACCTTATCTTTGAAAGAAGATGGGAATGAGGGTAATCTTAATTGTGAGGCAAACTGACTCAACTGTGAATGTGTCCTTGATGCGAAATAAATCTTTATTGGATTTGGAGATGCATTTTGAAACTTAGTTGTCGTGACTGGTTCCTTAGCTTCCAATTTTGCGAGCAATTCGGCAACTTGCCTACTTATATGAGTAGGATCATTTGCATTTGTTGGGGTATGGCTGTTTGTAGAATCTTCAGAGTAAGGACGTGGAATATATTCATTCTCTTCAATTGTTATCTCGGTCTTTACTTTTGTCCGTTTATTTGTAATTGAGGGCAAAGAATGTGCCGACTTCTTTATTAATGAAGGCATATTGGCTATATTATCCAAGTGATATTCGTATTCATTTAAAAGACCCAGTTGTTCCTTCAGGACGGAAGACTTGTAAGTTTCATTGACCCAATCTGGTTCGTCATCATTATCAGTGTCACTATCAGTATTCTTAGAGTTAGATATGCCGGCTAGATAATCTGCCTTGTTGTCACGTAACCAAGTAATTGTAGAACATATTAAAGACAAGGTTTTACCAGTACCAGTGGGACTTTCAAGGATAGCAATTTTTTTATTTTCAGATAATACATCGTATATACATTGCATCAATTTCAACTGAATGTCATAAGGTTCGTAAGGATGGTGGAAATCTTGCATTTTATCAGTCGGAGCCATCTTTCGGTGATGAGCTTCCTCGCATTTACTGTTTTATTGAGAATGAGTCGAATTGAAGTGGAAAGCATGTCTTTAGTCAAAAGCGAAGAGTTTAAAATTTTTCACAGCGACAGGGTCGCATAAGAGTACTGTACAGTATAACGATAATGGCAACAGCTGCGAGAACGAAATAGCCAATCCTTTGAGTGAGTCCCCATTAGACTGTATATACCCATTTCCTCCATTGTCCTCCGCATCAATTGCTATAACACATCCATATGTAGACGTGCTGCAATGAACAGGCGCATGCTGTATAAAAAGCCCAATCTGGCCTCTTCTTGAACTGTGGAGTAATTTGCAACACTTTGAGGGTCGTAAGTTTCTTGAGAAGTTTAGTGCCTTCTTTCATCAGCAAGTCCTTGGAAGGTAAGCTTTCGAAGTTAAACCTACGGAGAAGCTGTTTTCTCTTCTGTACATGGCACAGATAACACTGTGGTCCGGCAGTAAGTTCATGAGGCATTTTCCAGTTTGCCAAACTGCAAAATCTGGAAAAAAAGATGGTATAATTCCGTTTCCACATCCCATCTTCCAGCAAGCGGAATCTTAGAAACTGGACTTTTCACAGTCTGTAAGCAACTAAAATCTTGCATTGTTGGCGAAGATTTCTACGTACAGTGGTTCTTAAGCTCACTCTCTTATGCCATACGTGGATGCATCTTTTTCCTATTTAATTTTCCTATTAAAGTAATTGCAGCTAGAAAATACTTCTACGAGTGGGTTGTCCTTCTGTACTCTGGCGTTATATTCTACCTCTTTGGGTAACCAAACACGTAATATCCCCTTCTTTGCTCTTCAAAGTTATTATGAGCATGTTGTTCTTGACGCGTGGGGTACTATTATACTATTCATTGTCACTAGTATCGTTCCATTCTGTAATAAAATTGGTCCAAACAAACTCAACCATAATATTCTTAACCGCTTCTTGTAAACAGATTGCTAGCTTTATACTTATTCGTACACGTTATATATATAAAGGAGAAGCGAGGAATAAACAAAGGATTAAACCGTGTTCTGCTCCATATACACTTCTTTAGTTACGAAGTCAGCATACTCCGAAACATCTACACTTTACCATACCTCCTCCTCAAGCTCAAATGATGTTGCTCGATAGATTTCAAAGTAAGTTTAGCCACCATCATCATAGTGATAGTCAACTCCCTCACTCAGGTAAAAGAACCACTGCAGAGACGGATAAGATACCGATCAATAGTGTGGATATGCCAAGAGACGAACAGGAAATGTCCCCCATTTCACCACAACCAAGATCAACCCAAGATATACAACCACAAAACTCATTGATAGACTCACAAGAATATAATTATTCCTCGGAGACAAACGTCCTTCTCGATGACGACAGCTCGAATAATAATTTAATAATGGTAGATCCTAGAATTAGAACTCCTGTAATGACACCAGTGGGTACTACAATTCCGTACTCACAGCAGTCTAATAATGTTAACGGTTTTGTTCCACCATACATGAACGGTGGATTTAGTAGAATGCGTCAAAATAGTAACGCATCATTGGCGAGTTCCATATCCGAATATCCAAGTTCCTTAAGACAGCAAGTCGCCACTTCAACAGCGATTAATAATGCAACATTTACTACCCAATTCATTTCTTTGTTAATGGATGTGTACCAATCGGTATGTTCTGATCCAACAATGACCCCGTTCGATTCAGCCAACCCACCATCAGGAATATTGAATAAAGTAGCCAAGATTTCAATTGAACAAGCTGATTTGAGAAATTTGGAGATTGGCCATGAGAAAAATAGTTGGTTACTGACAACGGTGAGACATTGTTTACTGAATGAAGTGAGAAAGGAAGGGTATCTATCTAGAAATGCATCATTATCATCTTTACAGCCTCCTCCTTTCAACAATGTCGAATTCTTAGGATTAGACCAATCAGATAATACAAATATAAATGCCAACACCTTTGTCAATCCATATCCTAGCACATTTATGACTTTAAAAAGAACAGGGAGTAATTGTAATGGCGCCGGGTTGAGTAGACCTAATACTCCTCAATTGTTAATGGCTTACCAACAAAAATTAGAGCAAATTCCATTAAACATTGAAAGAACTCGTTCAAATAATAGTACTACTACTACTAATAATAATAATAATCTAATTAATCTACCAGACCAAAATTTAGGGATAAGTACCGGGCTTAATTCCTTATCGTTAAACCAAAATGTTTTCCCAAGACAATGTAACAATAGTAACAACAATAACAGGACTTCTTCTCCATTACCTTCTGTAACAATGAGCAATAATAATGCTAATTTTATTAATAATGGGTCTTCAAATGCTTCTATCGGTAATGGACTTTATAATCAAGAACTTTCAAATCTGAAAAGGGAAAACTCAAGATTTAAAAGATAGTTTTAACTTTACTTTTCATGCATTCATTTTTTTTATTAAATTTAATATAGTCAATGATAAACTAATTTTAATTTATGGTAATTTTATTCTTATGTTTTTTTGTTTCATTGTCTTTCATAAATTATATGAATATGTACAGATATAGTCAATTCTCCCTATATATTATTAACCTCTATCGTTTCACGTCTTTCCTCCAAAACTTTTCTCGGAGGGCCATATCGTTTGCCCCAAGCATCATTTAGAATACCACACTTCTTCAAAAGTTTTGTCACAGTGTCGCTAGGTTGTGCACCCACACCAATCCAATATTTAGCTCTATTAAAATCTAGTTCCACATCCTTATAAGGTAATATACCTTTCTTTCTATCACGTAATGTTATGGGCCTTGGAATAGGATTAAAAGTACCTAATACTTCTAAAGGTTTAGCATCGCGAGCTTTATGTTTATTAGTTACAACAATATTATATAAAGGATTATGTTTTCTACCGAATCGAGCTAGTCTTATCCTCACTAATCCTTTCCCCATTTGTTTGTCGCTTTAACTTGATAATATGATGATAGGCCCTTGAGGGGGGTCAGTGTTAGTGTTTCATTACAATACAAATTGGCAAATTGAATCAATTTTATATCGCGCGTAATCAATTGCATAAAATAGAAACCGCCGATGATGTGGATGTTGATTTATACATATGTTGGTGAAACTAATGTATAATAACTTGTACTTTCTAATTCAGGATTTGCCTATCCTTTTCTTGGAGAATTTTAATCTACAACTACAAATATTAATTTGTACAACAACATTCAATTTACCAACAACCGAAATGGTTTATACTGCCCTTTTAGTGCAATGGTTAGCATACATTTTTCCGGTGGATGTGATCCGGGTTCGAGTCCCGGGAGGGGCTCAAACCTTTTTTTTTCTTACTGCATGAGTCTTTTTCAATAATTTAAGTAACTTCTCAAATCTTCTTAAAATTACAATATTATCATTGGAAATAGATATTAACATTTAATTCACTCTATATTGTGGAATTCATAAAGAAAACAACGTGAGAGAAAGTTATTTTACATTCTTAAATAATATGTCTTCACCGACTTGACATAATGTAACATAATCTTTTTCTTGTGGCATATTGCATAAGATACCAACATTTCATCAGCTAAGACTGTCTTTCTTTAATAAGCGTATTGGCAGTCAGTTGCAAGCGCTTTAACATTTTTTTGTTCCAGGACTTTACAACCCATGCAGTCTTCAGATGTCTGGGTTTATTAGTTTTTTTTTCCAACTTTTTTTAAAATTATTATAAAAAAAACTTAACGCATCTCACATTCCTAGCAGGAGTGCGCTCCCCACCGGCAGACACTACCCCCAAACGGATGGTTCCCCTGGTAGCTAGACAGAATGATTTTCATCTTCTAAGAGCCCAGGCGGACCCAGCAAGCCAGTCCAGACTGAGGGTGGAATGCATCAGGAAACATCAAAGACGGGTTCGTTACCCAGTATCCTCGCCTACCAGATTCTCTGGCGGCAGAATGCACTACAGGTAATCCATTGAGCTTTGAAATACAATATTGTTAAAATGATGCATAATCTGATCCTTAGTAGTTAATTAACTGTTAAAGCAGAAACGGCATAATATATCACAATGGCTAAACAATCATTAGGTATGTGTAGAGGTGAGTTTTTAAGAGAATCTGTTTGTGATGGATGACAAATATTGTTCAGAAGAAAAAAAAAAATTATTTCTTTCCAAAGAAAATTACACATGTTGCTATAAGATTAGTAAGGAATGTAATAGTCAACTTAGATTGAAAAAAATACGATATCTATATACATCTACGCGAGAAGCTTTTTAATAATCCACTGATTCAATTAAACTTAACAATTTATGGTATCATAATACTAACCAAAGGTAAAAATCTCTAAATTGAATTTTTTTTATCACATTTTAAATAGACGTCTCCTCTGACAGAAGAAAGGCTAGAAAGGCATACTTCACTGCTCCATCCTCCGTTCGTCGTGTTCTATTATCTGCTCCATTATCTAAGGAATTGAGAGAACAATACGGTATTAAAGCTTTGCCAATTAGAAGAGATGACGAAGTCTTGATTGCTCGTGGTGCCAAGAAGGGTCAAGAAGGTAAGGTTTCCTCTGTTTACAGATTGAAATTTGCCATTCAAGTTGACAAGGTCGTTAAGGAAAAATCTAACGGTGCTTCTGTTCCAATTAATATTCATCCATCTAAGGTTGTCATCACTAAGTTGCATTTGGACAAGGATAGAAAGGCTTTGATCCAAAGAAAGGGTGGTAAGTTAGAATAAATAAAATTAAATCAAAACAGTACATATAAATCTTCCAAATCTTTTAATAAAGAATAGCAAATATCATTAATCAGTAATTGTTCTGAAATATGTAAGCCTATTATTTAAGCGTTAAAGTCTATGAATGGGACTTAAAGCATCAGGGCATCTATAAATATGTTTTTAAAATGGTTGGTATAGTTGTTATTAGTTAAATATTTAATATAGTTGAAATAGATATACAGATGCATATGAGGCAGATAGGAAGTTAATGTTAGCAGTTGTATCTGCTCAGTTTTTTATCAAATAATCCATTGAAACCTTAACCGCCATGCACGGCAGCAAATCTCTCTCTAATGGCGCTTATTGGGTGCTTCCTATGGAGGCACAGTTGAAACAATATTCTACTCTTTTCTGAGTTTAAAAATCCTGATGCAGCTATATTTGAAGATTTATAATTCTAGACAAGCGGTAAATTTGTTGCAGGGATGATACCTTCCGCTGCCTTCTTCGATTAAATTACCGGGATGGATAAATTTGTTAATACTGTGTTGACATCAAATGGTGATGTTCCTGCACCCCATTGTAGCGATGACCAACCCGTCACATCATTCAGCAAGAACATTGGTCAATCAGTAATCAAAAGATTGATGTGAACAGACTATATGAACTTTAGGTAAATTTGACACTCCATCTTCTAAATCCAGATCAAATTTCTAACACCCGTATACTCTTGTTGGTTCACAAAAATAACAGGCTAGATTGTTGACAAAACTGCCAAGGATTCCATTCTTCATTCCAAATGCACCAACCCCACTGGAACTGGTCTTCATAATATTATACTCAATAAAGATTTGATCGTTAATCGTAACTAATACACTACGGCCCTTTGATTCAGCACATGCAGCAACAGATATGGGCTGATAGAAGTTCATTGGACCATCTGAGGGGGGACTGGAAGACAGGCTCAGTGAACCAAGGAAAACAATAGGTATTTCATCTTGATCAATGGTGTTTTCAATGAAATAGGTCGTCTCCGCAAGGGTATCAGTACCATGAGTTACTACAATATCGTCATACCCATCAACTAAAGCTCTTTTTATACCTTTGTGAATCTTAACCAGAATTCATTCATCGATATCTTTGGAATTCACATTACAGATCTGTTCATATTCAACATTGCAAATATGTGAAATATCAGGGATTGCATAAAGCATATCTTGAACCCCGAGTTCAAAATTGTAGTTGATGGCTCTTGTTGTACTATTATCTTTAGCGGCAATGCATAGCGTGGGAAAAGCAAACTTGAGTTTTCAAGTTTGCTTGCAACTCTTGTGCTATATGTATATAAATAATGATCGTTTCCGATTTTAGAACTTCAAATTCGGAAGGTGCGTCCGTTGAGATAATATAAATCCTAGAAACGGTTTATTTTTTTAAGTTATGCAGTAAGCAACATAATAGTAAAATTATAGAAGACTAAATATTTACTTATCAAAATTAGTGAACAGCTTTATGCATAGTTTTAAAAAATAAATAGTGCTAATGATAATGGAATTATTAACAGACTAATCGCCGGTTTGTAGAATAAATATGAACCTGAATCTTTAGAATTGGAACTAGGCTCCCCTGAATTCAAGTCACTATCTTGAATTAAACCCTTTCCCTTCCTTATTAAAGCTTTCTTTATACTTTCTTGAATAACATTTAAAAATGCTTCACATCTTTGCTTAGAGCTATTATCAGCATTCTTTAAATTAAAATAAACGTGGTTTTCCGTAATGGGACAACTGTTACCTGAAGATTCTCGTTCAAAATACATTCTGCTTATTGCCAAACCTAACTTTTGAGTTGTAGAACAATCTGAAAACATTCCATAAACACCATTTTTACCATCTGCCGATATATCTGTACAATTCGTTTGGCTACAGACATAATCAAATATTTCCTCATATTTTTTGAAGTCTTCCATGGGTGAAACTAAGCATGGAAGTTCTTCAAGACATGAACATTTCACAGCATCTGGTGTAGGTGGTAATATTGTAGTTCCTTCCCAAAGTGGAACACTATTCGCTGACGGACATTCCAATTTCATTTTAGAATATTTTATTTTGTAATCTTCCTTGTTAACTCCCTTTGGGTTTGCTTTTCCAAATTCCTTCTCTAAATACTTAAAATCTTCCAGTTCTTCCACTTCATCCTCATCATTAATCTCAATAACACCATAATGGTTCTCTTCTTCAAAATACATATATACTAATCCTCCAGACCATATTTGAGACATCTTGGGACCATATAGTGCGCCGACTTCTGTAAATGGACGAGGTCTAACCAGATTACAACCAAATTCTGAAAAAAATACTGGAATGGGATAATTTTCGAACTCTTTTGTACGGTCCTTATAGCCACTTGTGCCATATGAAGAATAACCACACCATTCATACATATTAATTCCATAAAAATCTGCTTTATCGTCACCACAAGCAAAATATTTGGATAAATTATCTCTTGTATCTGCATCATCATTTGAAGAATAGCCAATGGGAATACCTCTGTAATTTTTCTTCTTTATGTATTCTTTCGTGTCTCGAATTGCAGCTTTAACAAAGGGTGCTGCAAAGGTATTGTTCACATCATTCGTTACTTCATTACCTGCAAAAAAGCCTAATACATTGTTATATTTGTTCATTGAGTCAATAACCTGTTGATATCTTGTTAGAAGTGTGACATCCCAATTTGGGTGATCTCTTACAATTGAGATATCAGGTTCTGATAAATCTGCCAGCACATATATTCCCTCTTCTGCCAATGCATTCATGCACAAATCATGGTCCTTCAGTGGATCAATAGAATATACCCTAATAGTGTTTATATGAAGCTTTTTTAGGTAATGTATGTCTCTTAAACATGTTTCGGGATCAACTAAAGGGTCGATGTATTTTGTATCAAAAGATCCAATTGCATTTTCTAATTCATCTAAGCTGCGGCTTGGTTGATAAGCAATTCCCTTCATAAAAAATTGTTCCCCAGTTGTGGAATAAAAAAATTTGTTACCAACCACTTCGATTGTTGGTGTCTTATCTTTCTTTTGGCTAGAAATTTCTCTTGTTTGGAGGGAAAATATTCTAGAAACTAAGAGTGCAAATAGTAAAGCATATTCAAACATTGCTTAAAAGATTATAATTTATTTGCACGCTTAAGGAATTTGTGGTTGAAACAACAAACTTTGTTTTAATTTTAGCTCATAAAAGGCTTCCTAATCATTAAATAATTAACTTACAATTGTAGAATTATTTGAATTTTGTGACGTCCTGACAGCAATTTGGATATTAAGCTCTGCCGGAACTAGACCAAAAAAATCAAAATAAGCCTACAATAGTGTAATTTATTATACTTGAAGAGAAGAATTAAATTAAATATAGAAACCTTTAATAAAATAACTAAAATACATAGACCCTATATACACTGAACGTAAATTGGCAAATAAAATAAATACAAATAAAACGTAAAACGTAAAACTCTATCAATATGTAAAGACGTTGGTTGGACATAAAAAATTTTAAAATAAAGAATAATATTTTTTCATACGAGGAAAAAGAGGTTGTTCATTCATTTGGATGATATAACGTCAAATATAAATCCTTCATTTTATTGTTGACCAAGTCTTCATAGATGGAGTGTTTGTGTAGTAATGTCCAGAATATGTTGACATACTGAAACCAGTATCGTTATTACTTAGATTTCTTGGTTGGAATAAGTTATGAGCAATACCAGTTAAACTTCCACCAATTACCTTTGGAACATGAGAAGATGCAACAGCTGGGCCAATTATACAAGCTGCAAAGATGACCAAAATTAAGAAGTATAGACTGCAGTATTTTCTGACCATACGTTGACGTAGACGACTTTGCTTCAAAGAGTAGATTGGTGGACGAATTTGACGAGAAGGTTTCAACCAGAATAACATCATGGAATGGAATTTATCAATACCTGGAATGATTAAGAATGGCAAGTGGCAAATTAGAATGATGTGGCCTAAAACAAAATCTGCTGCAAATTCTGATAGTTCAATGACCTTAGCAGTTAATTCTCTTGATGGTTGAGTTAAAGCCATCCAACCTAAACCTTTACCGTACCATTTACCAGTCCAGAAAGCAGTGTTAGAGTGATCATTCTTAAATTCACGAGTCAACAAAAGCAAAGTCATTATATGGAAAATGAATCTTTGACATTGAATACAGGTAACAACACCAAGTAACATTCTTGCAAAGTTGAAACCTTCCAAAACCCACATAACAATAAAGAAGACGATATGAACAATAACAGCAACACCGTGAGCGAAACCAGCCATAACTGAACCAGTCTTCTTACAACACATGTTAAATAGGGGACCAGAACAACAGGATAGACCCATACAGAAGAATAGCACACCTAAATCGACAGCGATTGGGGCGCATGTACAGATAATGACACGTAAGACAGAGTTGACGGTGTCATCTGGACCAGTTCGAACACCTGTTTGAGCGTTAATGAAAGTGAAAGCAATAAAACAACCAGCGGCGTAAATAGCACATGGGGCTGTTTCAGCAAGAATGACATTCATTCTATGGGCTCTACTAGCATCACCAGCACTCTTTTCAGATTCATCACCAGTTAATTTATGCTTGAAACCAGTAATTCTTGATCTTGACATTCTAACATAACCAATCCAGGAGTTCTTGTGGTATTTGTTGTTACCTCTAGACAACCATCTAATGAAATCTCTGTAATCTAAGAAGAAATCTTGCCATGAGAATTGATGTGGATTAAAGATGAATGGTGAGAATAATAGAGATGACAGAGAAGCCCAGAACCATAACAATGCAGCGTTCCAGTGAGCAACTGTACCAAAGAACAACATTAGCATGGATCGAGAACCCATATAGATGGCAGAACCGGCAAATCTGGAGTATAGGATAGAGAATGGAATACGTGCAGTAGCGAACCCACGACCAGTTGAAATATAACGAGCTCCACCGACAGTTAAATCACTTAATAGAGCAGCGGAGTATATTTGACCAGCAAATACTTCAAACATAGGAGATAACGATAACAAATGACGGAAGAAACGTTGAGTAGCTTTCCAAATACCACGTTCAATCAATTCTTGAACAACAATAGGAACGAAAGCGATAAAGAAAACAATGAAAATGGACAGAGTGTAACGTCTGACCCAATCAATACAGGGTTCTAGATTGTAACAACCAATTGGATATAGGACATCAGTTATTGGCTTGTTTCTGTCGTAGATACATATGATAGATTCGTGAGCCAAAGCATGCAAATTAACTAAAGTCAACATAAACATTTGTAGAGATAATTGAATAAACAAGTTATTCAAATGGAAACCTGGATGCGCATAATAGAAAGTTAAGAAACGGTCAATTGGTAATTGAGTACCCAAATAGTAGTATTCACGAGATAACATTTGTTCACCCATACCAGCACCAATCTTTGTTGTGAAATTCAAAATAGTACCAAAACCCAAATCTCTACCTTTACCACATTGGTAATATTCACAATGCTTGATACGACCACCACGTAGCAAGGCGTTCATACCAGCGTAAATATCTTCATTCAAATGTAGACCCTTTTGAGCCTTAGAAACACCACCTCTTGTAGTCATGTAAGTAGCGTTAATAAAATCGGGATGACCATAATGCAGTTTACCACCAATTTGAGATAATGTACGAGCAAATAATGTACCAAATGTCTGTTCCTTACCAGCTGCCACATCACCAAGAACACCAGAGTTTTCAGAGAAAATATATTCTCTAGCACCGACAATAGCAACAGGATGATTAGTAACTTGTTCTTCATATTTCAAATCTGGAGCGTATGGGTTAACTTGTTCGACGTTTAATTCTTCAAATTCAGCTAAGACAGATCTAATTTTCAAACATTCTTCCAAATAATTGTCTTGATTGGCATCAATCAATTGAATGTATTCACCTCTGTAGAAAATTAAAGCATGGTTTTGATTATCAGATTTACCATCACCCAAGATTGGGTTACCAGATAATTGAACTCTAAACTTAGGACGTCTACGACCATTTTCTAAGATTTCACAGTGACCATCGATCAAAGCAGAATAAATTCTTGGTTCTTCACCTTCATTTAATGGAGGTTCTTCATCCAAGTAAGCAATTTGTAAATCTGGGTATGCTCTCAATAAGAATTCAGCGTTTTCTAATTCATGAGGTTTAAATTTAGCCAATCTTTGCATGGAGACTAAAAACTTAAACTTTCTTCTTGCCATCTTTTCTAATTCTCTTTCTAAACCTTCGGCGTTACCACCAAACATTTGAACAATTTCAGGATTTTCAACACGGTATAATAACTTGATAGCTCTTGAGTAGTTCATAAAACCAGAGACAGTACGATAAAGAGTTTGGAATCTTAAAGAAGCCCAGATACGGGTACGCAAGGTATATTCAGGTGCAGCAGATTTGAAACCAATACAGTAGAATGGTAAGTCATCAATTTGAGATTTTAATCCACCATTCTTTTCACCATCTTCATCGTTACCATCATAGGCAGCAGTTTCTTCAGCTAAAATCTTAGTATCTTTCACAAAACAATCCCATTCGACTGGGTGTAATTGCTTCAAATATTCCAATAGTGTAACTCTAGAAAATTGATCATCTTCACGAATAATTTCTCTAAGGGATAGTAAAATTCTTTCAGCATAATGAGGAGTTAAGACGGTGAAAGTTGGCATATTATCAACAGGTAATGGCTCTGGGATAGGAGTTGATAAAGATTGGGCAAAGAAAGAAATACGACGTTCAGCTTCAGAATTTCTTGGGAAATATTCCGTTTCAAAATTATTATCATCTTGAGAAACGAAGAAAGTTGGTGCTCTTAGCGTTCTCTTACCTTCAATTTCAGATGGAACTTGATGATATAATAATCTTTGGACATGATCAATGGCAAGTAAATGTTCTCTGTACATGGAGATAACAATGGCGTTCCAGACTTGGGAGATCAACACTTTTGGTTTATATTTAATCTCCATATCAGTAGTAGCTAAAATCTTAGAGTAAATTCTCTTTGGTAATCTGGTGAAAATGTTTCTCCATGGAGTCAGGATAGAAATACCTAAGTAGAAAGATTTACCAACGGAGAAGACAGTGTTAACCAAAATGTACCATAGATAAGTATCTAAGAAAAATAAGATGAAATCTGTAGCAACCATTAAACCTAGGGAGATTCTTGCTTGATGTTTACAAATCTTGGCACCCCACCAGTATTCACCAGTACATCTCATAGTGGTGGTAGATAGAATTCTTAATGGATCTCTTAATGATAAAATTAAGAAGTAGTAAGATTCGGAATATTTGGCAGCAAACACTGTGACCCAAACCAAATATGACATCCACATGTCAATACCATGCAATGGAGCGAAGGAAGCAGTGAAAGTTTGAGAAGCAACGTATTTTCTTGTATTTTTCTTCATGTAAGGAGTGAATAGTCCACCTAGAGGCATGATAGAGAAGAAAATAATAGTTGCCACAGCAACGAAGAACATAACGGCAGAGACAACATGAGTGGCAGTAGAGTAAACTGTCCATTTATCGTAAGCAAAGACAAAGATTATTGGGCCCAAGTTGATAGCAAAGATGACACATAAGAACCAGAAACGACGAGAAAGATGTTGAGCACCGGCCCATTTTCTTGGTACGAATGACCATTCACACAAAGTAGCAATAATTTGAATTAAACAAGCGACAGTACCACCTAAAGCTGCAGTAGCCCATCTATAAGCGGCTAAAGGTTGGTTATTTTTTGTTTGCTGATAGTTGTGGGTGTATAAAGTTGGAGCATTGTATGCAACATACATCCAATATACAGAAATGTGCATGATCCAGATACGATTGAAATTGGTAACCATATGGAACCAAGAACGAGATTCTTTGTAAGTCTTGAAGAAGACTTGATTCCAATCTACGTCACCCAATCTCAAATAACGTTCTTCTGATGGTATATCGATCAATTTTGTTTCATCTTCGAAGATAATTCTAGCAATACCTTCAGGGTACCAGAATAGTTGGTTAACATCATCGTACCCAATAATTTGGTCGTGATCCTTTTCACGTTTCACGTAACGACCATCTGAGATTTCATAGACTTGATTTCTAATGAAATGATATATTGGAGTGATAACTCTATTTAAATAATCACCTTCAGGGATTGGTTCCATACGTTGTTGGCACAATGGAGAATCAAGATAATCCAGGGCACACTTATAAATGAAACATAAACATTCAGCAGTGAACCTAACTTGATTAGCTTCACCCCAACATAGCAAATATAGAGCAATTTGACGAACTCTTTCCAGGGGAGTCAATGCATTCATCTTTGCCTTCCATCTGAAATCAGCAGCTTCTAAAGAAGTGTCACCTTCTAATTTATTCAAAGTTGTCTCTGGATCTTCAGGATCAGCTTCTTCAAGAGCTTTCTTATTCTTTTTCTTAGCCTTCCTTGCCTTTCTTGACAATTTTCCAAGACTCATATTTCTAAACCCAACTTCGTCATCCATGTCTAATTGAGCAGCAAAATACCATTTCTTGTAATTAGCAGTGTCACCACCGATATAATCAGCATGTAAAGACAATAGAGCTTGGTCTGGAGACATTCTTGAAGCTCTTGAATCCAGCAGAGTCATGAAATGATCAAACATATTTCTCATTGAGTCTCTTTGGAACCCGAATCTGTTTGTCAAATCAATGAATACGTCTTCAATTTGTTCAATGGTGGCAGGAGATTGCGAATCAGCTGTCCATGCAGGATACGGATCATTTGGTAATGCCATAGCGATGGCGTTTGGGTCATAATTACCGTACACTGGTGTGGAAGCGCCTGACGAACTTGGTTCACCATAGCTTATTTGAGATGGAGTATATTGTGAATCGTAACCAGGTGTACCTGGTGGGCCATAACTACTAAAATCAGAGAAATTTTCTCCATCTTGTTGAAAATTTGGTGGTTGAGCGTAATATTGATCGTATGATTCGTTTGGATTCACGTTACCACCCATTTGTGGCTGACCGTTTTGAGCGTATTGATCATAATATGGTTCATTTTGGTATACTGGTTGACCGTATTCATCGTAAGCTTGTGGTTGTGGCATCGCTTGATTTGGGTCCTGGTAGTACCCGTTGTTTGGATCCTGGTATGGATCCTGATCAGGATGGATATTCTGATCGTTATAAGACATTTATGACTATTTTTTGTTTCTTTCTTTTGATATAATAGTCTTATAATCTTAATTAGGTTCTATAATTAGAAGTTCCGAAGGTTTTCTTTATTTTATTTTATTTTATTTTTTTTTTTTTTCAGTTGATCTTGAAGTAAAAGAGAAGAGAATCGTGATATAACGAAAGTGTTATCAAATCTATCAAAGTGTATATGGATACGGTGATACGCTGTGTTAGAATGTTTTGGCAAAGCGATCGATCGTTCTCTTATATCCTCCAGAAGAAAAAAAATCTCTAATAACCTATATCAAAGATAGTCCTCTGTTGGTTTTAAAAAGGGAAACCGAGCACTAAGACGTTAAAAAAAAAGAGTACTTATTAAATCAGATCAAAAAAAAAAAGATATATATAACACAGCAAGTAAAGTGAATGGAGTTAGTAATGAAATAGGAGGAAGAGAGTGGTGGCAGTAGAGAGTAGAATCAGTTCTCGGTAATTAGAACTCTGAGTTCCCTGCGTTCTGCGAAGCAGCAAAGAACTCCATTGATCTCAATCTTGGTGCCACTAATTTCTTTTTTACTTGTTTGGTGGTGGCGGTATTCGAGGCAGAGAGAATAAATGAAAAAAAAAAAAAAAAAAAAAGACGAAAAAATTATCCGCAGGCTCAGAGACTGCCGCAGCCAACTGCTTGAGGTGAAAGAGCGGGCAAAAACAGGACGCGTAAAGTGGGAAAAAAAAAGCAGCCATCGAAGTTTTCGCGTTCTGGAAAAACTTTTTCGTTTCTTTTTTTTTTTGCCTTCCATTTCTTTTTCGCCTTGGCTGGTTTCCCTATTCGGGGACTTTTCCTGGTTCTCTCGAGCGGTTTCACCAAGGCTGCTCAGTTCTAACGGGCGGTTCATTTCTGTCTTGGTTCTCGAGCACCGCGTACGGAGCGTGCGGGAAAGGGTCCCGTTGAGAGTGATCATGGGTCCCTGTAGCATACTTTGAGACAAGACACACAGACATAAATAAATAAATAAATTAGCCGCCCAGAGTGCATGCACAGGTGCGTATATATATATATATATATATATATGTGTGCATACTTGGTATTGACTAGATATTACATGAATCGTCCTTTCCCTTCTTGGGCTTGGACCATAACAGTTCTAGTTTTGTCCTGTATTTCTTGTACTCCATCGTAATCTTAACGTGTTTTGCATTAAACCAGTGTTTAATATGACGGTGTTTCTTGCATTTCTTGCCATCTCTCTCTGTCGTGTTAGTCGCTTTCAACAATTCCTGCTTTTCTGGTTCCTCCGTCACTGGTGTGAATATGTCCAGTAAGTCACTTTGGAAATGGTAGGGTATATATGGAATCTGTTCCCAGATCCAGTTTTCAAATGGGGATCCGAATTCTTCGAATGCATTCAGAAAATATATACAATTGTCCCATTTGGTGCCAAGCAATATTTCATCAATACCATCATTTTTATCTTCTCCGTTTCTTCCATTTCCAACTTCGATATATTTTCGCCTCTTGCATTGTTGTTCCTTTTCCCTTTCATGTTCTATTCTTCTTCTCATCTGAGTTGTCCATCGAAACAACTGGATAATAGCTCTTGATGGTGTTTTGTCTTCAACTCTACTACTACTACTACTACTCCATATTTTTATTGCTTCTTTAATACCCAATAGTGACTCACCAACATTTAACCCTGCAGAATAGACTACCATCTGTTCGATAAATCTGCTTATCAGTAAGTCATTCAGGAACGGTTTTCTCCTATAACAACTTCCATGGTAAACATTACACAAAGCAATAAATGCCCTTGTGATTTCAATAGACATATTTGCCAATATTATCTTGGAAATTTTGTAATCATGAACAACACTTCTAGGCGACTGAATCTTCTCTGGAATTGACCTTATTTCAAAATTTAATTCTTTTAAAAGTATATCAGAAAAATCTGTGAATGACCCCCACGTTTGGATCGTATCTTTTTGGTTCATTTCCTCTTCATGAGAATATCTCTCGATAATATCATTACTTGATTTCAATCTTTTCACAATTTCTTCATTTTCATAGAAAAAAATCTCTCTTACAATCCTACCACTTAAAATTTCAAATTTGCTACAATCTTCTTTACCTGAAAAATATACTCTCTGATGCAGTAAAGTATTCAATTTACCAATTAATGGAATTAAATAGATAGATATACGCTGTATTAAACTTAATTGTCCCGGAATATTTGATACAGCCTTTAATAATTTTTTAATTTTAAGATTGGTCTGATGTAATGAGGTATGTTTAACATCATCGTCTTTAGTTTTCCTTTCAGGAAATCTTTTTTTAGGAAATCTTTCATTGTCTACACTAATCATTGAAAATGCGCAAACACTTGAATCATCAGTACTTAGAATTACGTTTATATTATTTCCAGTTGTATCATACAATTCATCGCTTTGATATCCGTTTTCTTCCACTTCATTTATAATACGAGATTTCATTCTAGCATTTAGATCTACTTGTTCTACATGAAGAAGAGAACTTCTTCATCATTTTACTTGGTAATAGTGTCCTTTGTATTTTTAAGATATATATTTTGTGACGCTCTAAGTCTCAAGAAATTTCTGGCAATTTTTAATCGGTATGCCACATAATTGATCTTAACGTTAAAAAATAAGAAAACTACAACTATTTGAAAAATAAAAAGAATTGTTTCAGATATAGTTTTTGGTAAATTGGGTTATCTTCCTGTATGTTCAGAAGCAGAACTGAAAATAAGTTTTATCATCATTTTATAAAAAATTAACAATTTTTTATTTGTTTCAAACAGAATGGAAATAATTTTTTTTTACAAAGATAAAGGGAAAAAAGTAATCAAACATAAAAAAAAAAGCTTTCTTAGTATTGATTGATTATATTGAAATTTCTTGAAAAATAAATTAATTCAATATTAGTTAATTGAACTGAAAAATCAGATGGTGATGCATGATGTTATCCATGGCACATATTCAAATGAATCATCGCCGGATAGTTAAAAGACTATTGTGGTGTCTATTCATCAATTTAATAAATCCAATCACAAAAAAAAAAATTATATTTCTTAGAAAAATAAAATCTATCAATACCATGTTATGAACTCATAACAAAGATGTCATTTTTTTTGTTGTTGATTTTTGTTTACCCTTAGAAAGTGGACTGTTCTTGGTTTGGAAACAAGAAAAGGAATTAGAAGCCATTGGAGTTAGATCATAAACGAAGAATTCCTAATTAACAATATATCCTGCATGTACTTCCTCAGAATCGATATAGATATCATGGTTTTATAATCATCTTAGTAACTCCATGGTTGAACAAATTCCTTATCATGTTATCCGTCCAAAACAAAAGAAAACATAATTGACCTCCTAGTAATTAAACTTTCTTCAGTCGAGTTATGATTCCATGATGTGTTGCTATTTCTTTTTTGCCCGTTGCATTGTTTAGATTGAATAAACGTACTTCCCAAAACTACTGGCCATCTTCATAGCTTTTATATAAAAGTTTCGCTCAAAAAAAAAAAATTCGACATATGAAATTCTCACCGATGACGGCTTGTGCACTACAGAAAAGTAGGGTTTATGACGAGTTGAATTTCAATACAAATTAGTTATACGTATGTAGATAACTGTTAATAGTGATAGAAATATATCTGATTATTTAGCCAGAAAGATGAAGATTAAAATGATTTTTTGAAATTTTTTTGGATATTATCTTTTAAAATGATGATAAGCTATGTATGTAAACAAAAAAAACAAAAACAGAAGAGCATTCCATTCTTATTTTTATATCAGATCAAGGTAACTACTTAGTCCCTTTATTCAGAAGAGACGGCTCTGGTGTAAATGGCTTGCTTGGAATGCTTAGAAATTGGAACAATGATACCTTGCTTTTCCAAATCTCTTAGAGCAACTCTAGCCATAGAACCACCAATCTTTAATCTATCAACCAAGACAGAGACAGAGACATATCTGTAAGTTGGAACTTCCTTCATGATTCTGTCCAATTTTTCTTGGTCTAAGATAACAGCATGAGCAGCCTTATCCTTGTGAGCATTCTTGGACCACTTCTTCTTGGACTTCTTACCACCGGCCATAGCGGCAGCGGCCTTGGCAGCTTTAGATAATTGTTGCTTTGGAGGCATGATTTATCAGTTCTATTATAACAATAGGAGTTTAGTTTTAAGGCAACGTTAGTAAAATCATTCGTGTCTTGTTGTGTGTTTATTTCAAGGTACAATAGTTCAGATTGTGCTAATCATCTTTTTTTTTCTTTTTTGCTAATGTGATCCGTACTCTTCCTATACCATAATATTACCTATTGTATCATCCAAATTACTATTCGCTCCTTAATTGGCTGGTTTTTCTTCTCCATCTAGATGCCTGCATTATATCCAGTTAAAATTCCTATTGTGTCCTTTGTATTATGCGCATTTTAAACATACTCTAAGAGTTGTCTTCTTTTATTTCTGGGAGTTGAATAACCTTAGGTATCCACTATAATTCATAAATACCAATACAGCTATCTCAGTCTGGGTTCCGGCACCACACATTACGATACAATACCATAAGCTAAGCTAACATCACCAGATTTCGAACGCGCTTTATGAAACACTCAAAAAAATATCGGAAATATTTGTAAGATGTATGGGTTTATCATATTGTGTGGGTGTTTAAATATGAACTGTCTAATATTCTTTTACAGCTCCTTTCATCTCAGCAGAAGAACGCTATGAAGATACATATTTTTGAATAAATACACCTAGTGTCCAAAAGAAGATTCTTCATTAAGAAAGCAAGAAATGGTTTTTGTACCCATATTTCTGGTATGGTTTGCTCCTACATTCCATGTGTGACCAGCAGCAAAGTATTTTCCAATCATTTGTTGTAAAGTCCTTGCAATATATTCTTCATCATAAGAGTAGTGAAAATATAGAACCCTTTTATTGGCACGTTTCTTGTCTAAGCAACAAGCTTCGTGTCTGTCTGTATATTAAATTTATGAGATACAGTAAGAAAAATATATGAACTACGAATATGAGTGTTACAGAAGATAAATACTACCCAATTAAGATTGAACAGGCAGCTAATGATCCATCATTAGCTTTCAATCATACATGTTTGTGGGTAAAGTATCCTACGAGGACTGTCAAATTTTACCAGGATATGTTCGGTATGGAACAAATAGCCAAGAAAGATGTCCCTGATTTAAAATTTACATTATATTTTCTCTCTTTCCCAAAGGAAGAGTGGGACAAAATTCAAAGGATGAACCTGACGTATTTGGGGTGGGCGGTATCTTTGAATTAACACATAATTGGGGGACAGAAACTGATTATCCTTCCAAAGGTAATTCAGAACGATATCGTGACTTTGGTCATATTTCTTTTGCTTATGCGGATGTTAATAAAGCTTGTGAAGAGCTGGAACGTAAGAATTGCAATTTCAAGAAGAGATTAAGCGACGGTAAGATGAAACGCATTGCCTTTGTACTA
Organism: Naumovozyma baii; assembly: GCA_030568095.1. Lineage (NCBI taxonomy): Eukaryota > Fungi > Ascomycota > Saccharomycetes > Saccharomycetales > Saccharomycetaceae > Naumovozyma > Naumovozyma baii. The sequence continues at coordinate 29,030 of JAJLTG010000081.1, forward strand.
GATTTAGATAGATATTGGATTGAAATTGTCTAATATCTTAAAGATACTTAGAACTTCCCAATTGGCGATGTTGACCCAAAGTTTAATCATGCTATGGTCCGTTGTAAGGATGCCGTGAAGACTTTGGAATTTTATCAAAATATTTTAGGTATGAATGTTGTTCGACATGGTAAATGTGATAGTATATGTATGGTATATATTACCGTTGCACCAGCTAGTACACTGGATTACAACGTTACTCCTCCCCCTCTTACAGGGAAGAACGTAGAGTAGAGAATATAGAACTATCTAATATTTCGAGAACGTCTTCTCTTATATACAAAAATTTCCATAAGCATATCGCATTGTACAAAACAATACAAGATTATTTTACAATAAAAGCTGTAATATAGTAATCGAGTGTCAGACATCAGTTACCTAATTACTGAATAACCCTAAATCTTCATGGACGATTAGTCAATCAGCGATTACCCGCTTGACATTAGAAACCTATATAAGTTGACGTTACATAATAGATATATATGTTCCATTACAACAGGGACAGACGAATTAGAACGCAAGAAAACTATCCATCAGGATAATAGAGAACCACTTCAACAACCCTTATTCACTCATCCACTCTATTACAAACTGTTGTAATTACAGATTTGCCAGCCTTTAGTCCAAAGCTTATAACTATTTTTTTTTACTTATTTTATTTTATCAAAAGTCGTTACTTTTTTATCTACCAATTATAAAAGTAAGTTATGAAGAATAGGAAGATATTTCTAAAACACCAGAAATATCTGTCCTTTATATACGTTTAATTCATACATGAAAGTTGGTCTATTTTAATATTCGAGCTCATTAATATTTGTAGTTTATTCCTAAAGTAGTAATAAGTAATATTATGAGACGTTTCAGGATGAGTCATAGTTGAAACTCAATATCTTTGACCTCACGAACCTAGGTGA
>JAJLTG010000082.1:0-29517 GCA_030568095.1 Naumovozyma baii
CTTTTGGTTAAGAAAGCTGATGGCACTTACAGGCTAGTTGTGGATTATCGAGTTCTTAACAGCTCCACGGTTAAAGAAGCTTTTCCTATTCCAGTTATTGAAGATTTATTTGCTAAAATTGGTAAAGCCTGTTGGTTTAGCACCATGGATTTAATGTCCGGTTATTATCAAATCGAAGTTGCAGACAAGGATCGACACAGGGAACGTAAGAATCGATGCTTCTGAGCGTATATTATTTCTGACATAACTTTATGATAGTGGTTCGTTTCAATCCTATTGTGAGAGTGTAGCGTATAAACAAAATTGCTTTTTGAGTACTGGTAATACGTGGAACGCATCTGCAATATAGTAATCGAGTGTCACACATCGGTTACCTAATTACGGAATAACCCTAAATCTCATGGACGATTAGTCAATCTGCGATTACCCGCTTGAACTTGAAAGCATATATAAGTCGACGAAGTCGACGTTACATAATAGATATATACGTTCCATTAAAAGAGGGACAGACGAAATAGAACGCAAGAAAACTATCCATCAGGATAATAGAGAACCACTTCAACAACCCTTACTCACTCATCCACTCTATTACAGCATCGGAAAAAGATAGCTTCTATGGCCAAGTTGGTAAGGCGCCACACTAGTAATGTGGAGATCATCAGTTCAAATCTGGTTGGAAGCATTTCTAATTTTTGCGATAATTGTGTTTTAATTTTTTATACCCAGGTAGCGGTAATATGAAAAAGATTAGAATGGCTATGCTTTAGGTGTTACATTAACACCCAAGTGGTAATTCTCATTACTGATTATCAATTTGGAAGTTATTGTTTTGTAAGGTACCTAAATGAAAAGTTCAAAAGTTATCTAGAATTGTCTTGTGTAATACTATTTTTAAACAATAAAAAAGAACCAACCTATCGTCTAGTTTCGAAGATGATTTGGTGTCTTAGCTTATTGTATTTCATATTTTAATATTAATCAATATCAATATCATTAAGAAGATGAATTATTATTATTATTACTATTATTAGTTGGATATTCGTGGTATATTTATGCTATATGATCTACGTGAGAAATATTTGTTTAGTTTTCTGCTTAAGTTTCTGAATTGTCCGAAGAATTATTCATGTTGAAACTATCATCAGTTTCTCTCTTCAGTGATTCTTCATCTTCGTCATTATCATCATCATAATCATTATCCGGATTGACAATACGTAAATTATTTCTTTCTTGCATCATGTCAGGTAATGACGTAGCTGAGAATCTTTGTATACCATCATAGAAAGATGCATGCGTTGCCTTAGGTGGTCTTAACAAAGGATTTGATGTTATTGGATCCTCTTCGAATACAGTTGGGGAAACCTTATATGCCTTTTCTTGAGTCTTATCAATATTATTAATATTACTGCTGCTATTGCCATTGTTTATACCTGTCGGTATTATTCCGAATGATGCGCTACCGTTACTATTATTGTTTGAATTTGTATTATTTCTTGAAGGTAGATGCCAATTCTTGGAAGATGTTAAACCGTTATTAGATGCAGGGGTCTTTGAAGACAATGCTCTTTGTTGGCTAAATTTGTTGCTTGGTACAATGATTGGATTTGCGTCTTCATCGCCGAAAGAGTATGGTTGATATTGTTTATTTTCTTCCAAATTGATCTTTTTTTGACGATGCTTATAAATGAAAAACAGAACCACCAATGCCACTATTATGATGGTACCGAAGACAACACCAATGACGATACCAGCTATGGCACCCCCACCTAATTTTTTACCACTACTTGAAGAAAGTTTATTATTTAAACTATCGCCTGATGATAATGCGGTTGATAAAGTTGTACCTATTACGGATGTCTTAGTGAGCACGACAGTTTTTGGTTCAGCGTTTGATTCTGTTACGATGGATTTTGTCACAATTTGAGTAGTATATTTCAAAGATGTTAGGACTGTTGAAGAAGAAAAGGAAGACGAGGCAGAGGATGACGCTGACGATTTATGAATCGAAGTAGTGGTAGGAGTAGAAGTTGAACTAATAGTTGATGATGTAAGAGTATGAGTAGATGTCGAAGTTGAAGAAGTTGTTTTTGATGATACGTCTGATGTGGATGAACTTGAGGATTGTGGCGAAGTGGTTGTCTTAGAATCGCTCGTCGATGGAAAGCTATTGCTTGAAGACACGGCAGAAGATGCAGCGGTGTCAGCACCACTAGATGACGCAGAAAGGGAGGCATCCACGTAAACTTCCATCGAGGAAGTACCACCACAAGTTTGATAAGGCCAACCTGAACAACCCACCGAACATGTACCACCTGAAGATAATTTGGATAGAGCTTTAATGTCGTTACCACAATAGCATATGTTACCTTGATAGAGTGCTACGAATGCATAGCCTGCACACAGTCCCTCACAATACGACTGTGATTGGTAAGTGTATGAACCTTTGGATACCAAGTCTAAATCTTCCATATCTGAGGCATCGTAGCAACCTTGATAATTAAATAGATCTGCAGCCAGTACGTTCCTTATTATTGCTGACGATGTTATGAGTATGGATATGAATTTGTATGCGAAGATCATGGTGTATGTTTATTGCTGCTCTCTGATCATACAATGTCAAATGTTAATTAACTCAACTCTCCAATACTTAAAGACAAGTTTCTAGCTTGTTGATCAGGTATTCGTAGCACTTGTCAGTCGAAAAAAAGAAAAAAGAATGAATTGATTAATGGAATATCCGGATCAAAATGCAGCGTACAACACCTGAAACAATGGTTCGAGAGATTGCTTGTTTTTTGTATTCTAAATATAAAACGCACATGCAACGAAATGGAAACGGAAAATTTGACGAAAAAATTCGCGCGAAAACCGAAAGGATCAAAACAAACCGACGCGAAAATTTGTGTACTTCGCAGAGCATTCGACACTACAACAAACCGTAGTCCGGACTGTACCTGCTACGTTGGTAATGGTAGTAATAGGGGGGACACAGGGATATCGAGGACAGCCTAAAGGATTGTCAGATGGTAAAGACGACTTCCTTTCTATTGCAATGGACGATAGAACACACACTGTCGAGGGCGAAACTAGTGAGTAGACCAATGTCTGTAAGAGAGTAAGTAAGTAAGTAACTTCGAGCCTTTGGGATGCTGCCGGCGCTCTGCGCGCGGACAGAAAATTTTCATTGATGGATTTGTATGAGTTGCTGACTGGGAAGAGATGCACATATGTGGATGTAGTGGACCAAGACAACCGCAAGAAGCATCCATCCTTTAGCATTTACAATGACCACCAACTCCCTTAAATCGCTGGATAAGAGAATTGCCAAGAGAAGACAGGTCTACAAACCTATCCTAGAATCTCCGTTCACCAACGAATTACACACATGGCCTCACATCAATGATCAAAACCTAGTCATCCAATTACTTAAGAATACAATACTGAACAAATGCAAACATCTTCATCAATCATCGATACCGATCGATGAATGGCCCTGGGATATACTTATTAATTACAACGATATAGTTTCCTTTTTATCAGCTCAGGATTCAGATTCGGCAAAGGAATCTGCCATATTGTTCGTTTGTAATAAGGACCCGGATATTCCTTCTATCCTACTAAAACAGATTCCAATACTGTGCTACACGTCTAGCATAGACGTGACATTGGTTCAATTACCAAGGGGCACACTGGAGCTGTTTAGGGATGCTATCAAAGAACAGGATATTGACAACGGGTTATTGTTAATCCGTTGCAATAAAAAATTGGATCAAACTTTCTTAAAACAGATTCAAGCACAATTAGATGATAAAGATAAGAATAATAAGAGGTTCCCATGGTTGGATAATTTACAATACAAACCAACTAGTATCAAACTACTCAAATCCTCGATGCCTTTACAAGGTAAAGGTAAAACCCAAAATAAAGTGAAAAAGCCTGACACCACACCAAAAAAATAGAAGGATCTGTGTGTTTTTTTTTTCTTTAAGCTTCGAAAATTTTTCTATACAATTCCAAGTTTCTTTTTCAATTAATTCAACTTAATTACTATTATCCTTTCAGAGAGATATCTCTAGTTCAATAAAAAGAAAATTATCTCAAACTGCTTAACACCTTCGTTTATAAATTAGAATATTATGGTAGTATTGAATCCAAACAATTGGCACTGGGTAGACAAAAACACATTACCATGGACCAGAGAGTACTTTAACGAAAAATTAATCAATTTCAAAGTAGTTAATAATGATAAATCAAAGATAATTCAAATCAATGAAATTACTAAACTGGATGGTGATTCGAATGTCTCACAAAGAAAGGGGAAACCTATCTGTTACTTTGATCTGCAAATAGACATAGCTATTCAAATTTTGAAGAATATTGAGGAAGAAGAACAAGAGACTATTGAAGAAGGTAATTTATTGATTCCTGAATTTATGCATGATGAAGATTCCTTTGAGATTAGAATCAATGGACTTTCTGAAGATCTAGAAAAGACAGTCAGAAATGATTTCTTACCTGAATTGAATGAAATTTTATCACAATATCAAAATGATCTAATTAACTCTCATTCAAAGGATCTACAACATTAAACCGATAACTATAAACACATTCTCAAAGATGAAAATTTCATTTATTTTGTTTTTCCATCGAATTTTGCATAGATACTTTTTTCCCCTTCTTTTTCACCGTATTTAAATTACGACAAAGCTTATAAAGAAATAAATAACAAAAAAACGTTCACACATTAAAAATTATACCATACTTTTCAAATAGTCTAGTATATGAAAGTCTTCCTGCTTCCAGGAAAGAATATAGAAAATATGCAGTTTGCGTTTAGTGGCGTTTCTGAATTTGAAAAAGATCAAAGTTTCTCTTATAAATATTTGGAAGTTAGTTTAAGCAATGTAATAAAAATAAATAGGAAAGAAGCCTGCTGTTACAACATGTAATAGTTGCGTTGTGAAGACCTTTTTTGGGGGATGGAGGGGAGATTTCTTTCTAATGGAAAAGGAGAACAAGAATTTGCATCAACAGCACTGCTTGAACCCCTATATGAACTAGATATTGTATATTTAATTTAGACAAATATGCATCTTTGATCACATACGGGGAGGTATAGCAAAAATTAAAATTTGTGTCTAAAATACTGCAACCGCATCCTTGAGCGTAGTACATATATTATTTCAATTTTTTTTAAAACGAAGCTTTATTACCGGTGTATATACTTGTTTGTAGCTTAAGTATATTTCTGGTGGTTAATGCTGTGTATGTCACTGGCGGCCATTTTTTTTTCTCTGCTTCATATAAATAATGCCCGGAGTTAGATGCTTTCTGACATTAGAACAGAGTAAGACACAACAAGCCTGCTCATCTAAATAATTCTAAAAGTACCCCCCTTTCCATAGACTAGTTAAACTCAAAATAATATATTAGTTTAAGAAACTTAAAGAAATTTTACTTCCGAACAATCAATCATCTTTGTCTTCTATAAAACATATTCCTATTACGTAATCCATGCCACAGCACCAAAACTGAAAAGAAAAAAATAAAAAAAATAAATGATTCTTTTGGTAACTATTATCGTATATCAATAACAATAGTCGATATGACCGGGCACTAAACGACCATTCATCAGTCCTTCTAGTTTATTATATTAAGCCTAGATTATAATAACAATCTTGCATAAAAGGTTTCCCTTAAGACTAAGCAATAGAAGCTAAACAGAAATGAAAGTATCATCATTAAATCCTAAAACAACGAAGTTTGAATTCGGTGGGGTTTATGGTACTACGTTGCTAACAATTACTTTGCCTCTTCTTTCTGTTCTATTAAATCAATTGATTAGATCAGATTACTACATCAAGGGCTTTTTCAAAAATTTCGAACTAAGTAAAATATGGGCGGGAATGAACCCTATTTCATATTACCTGACTGACGGGCGAAATTGGACGTACTACACGGTGTGGTTTCTAACACTATTGTACTTTGACATCACATTACCAGGGAAATGGATGAAAGGTATAGCATTGAGAGATGGGACATCATTATGGTATAAGATAAATGGGATTAGTGTTTGCGCTATGTTGTTTTTAATATTAGGAGTGAGGTGGCAACTAACTCGTGGAACAATGCCCGAACTGCAATATTTGTACGATAATCAAACGGGGTTATGCATCACAAGTATACTTTTCGCCTTTTTCATTGCCTGCTACTGTTATGTAGCAAGCTTTTTCCCTCTCTTATTTGGTAAGAAGAATGGTAAGGGAACTAGTGAAAAAATCTTAGCGGAAGGTGGGAATTCTGGTAATAAAATATATGATTGGTTTATTGGAAGGGAGCTCAACCCAAGAATTGGATTTATAGATATTAAAATGTATTGCGAATTGAGACCTGGCATGTTATTATGGCTATTGATTAATTTATCATGCTTACATCATCATTATTTGAAACACAATGGGGAAATAAATGATGCCCTATTGTTGATAAATTTGCTGCAAGGATTCTATATTCTTGATGGACTATTGAATGAAGAAGGTGTTATATCCATGATGGATATTACTACTGATGGATTTGGATTTATGCTAGCGTTTGGAGATTTAACATTTGTTCCCTTTACATATTCCTTGCAAGCAAGATATCTCAGTGTTTCTCCAATACATTTAGGATACATTAGATTTACTCTCATTTTATCCTTGATGAGTCTGGGATATTGGATTTTCCATTCATCCAATTCTCAAAAATCTAGCTTTAAACAGGGGAAGCTAACCCATTTGAAAAGTATCCAAACTGAACGTGGCACTAAATTACTATGTGATGGATGGTGGGCCAAGTCACAACATATGAACTATTTTGGTGATTGGCTGATTTCTTTGAGTTGGTGTTTAACGACATGGTTTCAAACCCCATTAACATACTATTACTCTTTATATTTTGCAACATTACTGTTACACAGACAAAAAAGAGACGAAGAGAAATGCAAGGCGAAATATGGAGATGATTGGAAAGAATACCAAAGAAGAGTGCCATACAAGATTATCCCATATGTTTATTAGATATTCAAGATCCATGCTGATCAATTTTACGTTCTTATATATATGTAAATTCAGTTTCTTCAACACCTACATAGCCAGTTTTATTTTTCATCTTGAGGATAAAACGATCTGATTAGCTAGACCGATTATAGCTATATCCTACGACACTTTCATCATTCGGACTAATTCCAGCTTACATAACAGGCTGCTGCTGCCAAAGTTTTTCCTCGATGTCTGTCTGTTGAATAAAAAATTGAAAAAAAAAATAATTCCGAGAACCAACAAAAAATTAAATGATTAACGCCGATGAGCCGATTGACAGTATCATAACATATTAATATTCGTATATTTTACACACAATGCTTTAACCATGCCATTGCCCATAAGCTTTAATAATGAAATTCATATGATTTTAATGGGATTTGGATTTACAACTGCACCGTTGTCACTAATATAAAATGTCTGTCATTACCACAAGAAAGAGAAGCTCATCTACCATCAAACTAAGAGTCACTGGCGCAGCTACAGCTAAACCTCTAAACGAACAGACTAGCAAACGAAGTTGGCAAAAAAGGCTATTCAATTTTAATGAATTACCAGAATGGCAAAAAGACAATGATAAGATTTTGACAGGATATGTGAGAGAAACAAACTCATTTAAAGGCTGCTTACAGTCATTATTTTATTGGAATAATGAAACTGTGAATATCTATACACATTTACTACCTGCATTGTTCTACTTAGTTATATCATTGACGCTAATAAATTATGTCGTGGTACCACATTTCCCAACTACATCATTGACCGATTATTTCTTTATTAACGTCTTCTTGCTCGGTGCATTCACTTGTTTAGCGCTGAGTAGTTGCTTCCATTGTCTAAAACAACACTCTCCCAAACAATGTACCATATGGAGTAGATTAGATTATATGGGTATCATAATCCTAATTTCGTGTTCATTAATACCAATGATTTATTTTGGTTATTTTGATCACTTATACTATGTCAAAATCTTCACCTTTTTAACCTTTTCATTTGCCACTCTATGTTCCATTTGTGTGTTAAGTGAAAGATTTAACTTACCAAATTATAGACCCCTACGAGCTGCCATATTTATGCTTTTCAGCTTTAGTGGATTCATACCCATTCTGACCGGACTTTACTTGTTTGGATTTCAGGGTGTTTTTGAAAGAGTAGCATTGAAATTCGTAGCATGGGAAGCGCTATTCTATATTGCGGGTGCTACTTTATATGGGTTTAGAATCCCTGAATGCTTTAACCCCGGTAATTTTGATTTCTTGGGTAGCTCTCATCAAATTTTTCACATATTAGTTGTTTTGGGTTCCATTTGCCATTTTAGAGCTGTGATTAAATCCTATATATTGATGCATACGTCGATGATGAATTGAGACTGTGTATGTAGGGCTTCAAAAATTTTTTTTAATATGTATATGATTATCTTTTGTGTACCAGATTTATAAAATTTACAACATAGAAAATGTTCGTTAGACTCAATATATGTAGTATAATTAATTACTACAGTAGGTATTAGTTTCAAAGTAGATTATTAATTGTTCAACTCTTTTTATAAAAATATTATTACACAAGAAGAATTGATATAGCTTTTAAAGTCCTTCTTTATTTATCTTACAAAATAACAATTCCTAAAATTTTCCAAACTAATAATAACTATTATTAATTTGCATCCGAATGTTAATGTTACCTAAAAGTAACGTTTCGTCACGATCATTCACACAGCTTACATACTAGCTAAAAATATTTATTAGCCCAATATCCTGCCTTATTTCTAAAGATTCCATTACATCAATCTCATAACTTGTACGTTACCTTGTGACCAATTCCTATGACCAGCTCATATCTCTTCTAATAAATTAAGCCCATACCAATTTGTTGATGTCCGATGACAGGCATCCATTGAAGAAGAACTTACAACCCAATCACCACAATGTGGAGATTAAAAATTAATTATGAGGGGAAAAAAATAAAGGTCCTACCCGGATTCGAACCGGGGTTGTCCGGATCAAAACCGAAAGTGATAACCACTACACTATAGGACCAGGACTTTGATGAAAAAGTTTTTTAACTGAGATCATTTTCTAACCTGTATATAATCATGTGATTTACGTCTTTTTTGCGGAGTCTTTAAGCTATGAAGAATCAAATACCCTTAGCTCTATAACCGACTAAAGATTCCATCTAAAAAATTTTTTTAGCAAGGAATTATTTCATTCCATCACAAAGGAAGATATGACTGCATACCTGAATGTGAGAGCTCTTACAGCATATAGACATGGACTTAGAGCTATCAAGATTGCATTTAATGGTGACATTAAAATGCTGACTGCCGCCAGAGCACAAATGAGGAGTGGAATGGTAAACCCGCCGAATCCCAAATTGTCTATGGAAGATCAAATTAAAAATTTAGAAGATATCGCATTATTCTTAAGACGAAATATTGTGCAAGGTGTGAAGAAGACATATAATGGGGATAGGTATCATTTGAATATTCATAAAGATACGGAACTGGGCGATAATGATGATATTAAGACGCCAAAGAAGAATACATTAACGCAAACTGGCTCAAATTCAATGGGAAGCTGTTGCGGTGGTGATAGCAGGTAGTAAAACCTATTAGGATATGTTATAGTATTATATTATATCATGTAAATAAATTGTATTGCATTTCCTTGTCGCGTTGATCGAGAAAGTAAGGCCGATGAAATCTTAAAGGATTTTTATAAAACAATTCTATGCAATTGCAGTAGACCACTCATATAGTGAAACGTAACCTTTAGTAGAAGGACGAAAAGGGACAATATGAATCCTTTGATAAAGCAACCAAAGTTTTTCTATACTACACACGTTACACAAGATTTCATCAATGATATACTGAAAAGAGCATTAGAAGCCACATCTCATATCCCTACCAAACCAATCCCCTCAAAGAAAACTAATAGGCAACCCATGCGATGGAATAAAGACAGGAGAACACCATTTGAAAATAGGACGCTTAGAAGAAAGGCCCCTTTAAGGGTTAACGAATCAGACGCTAATGCATCCGATTTACTAGATGTTATTTCTACTAAGGATGCTACATATACAATCAAGAATCCAAGTAAACCGGGAACTAAACTGAAAAGAGATAATCAGCGAACAGTAAGAAGGACTGGTTTACCAAGAAAACCGCTTGAATCGAGAACTGAATTCAGAAAGATAAAATATGAAATGAAACAACCAGTGGTGTCCGAAGACTATGTGCCTGAGGATCCTACACCGACATCATTGTTAAAATATTCACCTAATTTATACCATACACCTGTTTCTCGTTTAATCAGTTATTCGAAAGAGACGTTAAAGGATAATAAATTTCCGATTTTTAGATCTCCAAATTTGGGGGTGGTTCAGAATTTGAAAGCTGATACTAAAGTGGAAAATGTAACTTATGCTATAGATTCATCACCAAATTTCGGTAAATATTTACCGGCAGGCAATTTACATTTACAAAAAGAAAAATTATTGAAAAATTTAACTGTTAAAAATGATCTGAACAAGTTTGAATCTATGGTATTAGGTAAATATTCATTACTGAAGAAACATTCTCTTGATGATTTCAAAAATATCACTAAAAATGAAGCAAAGAGGCAAGAATTATTAAATAATAGTGAAACTGTGAGGATCAGTTTACAAAAGATTGTGCTAGATGACTCAACGAAGAAATTAGTTTATGATGTTTGCTCTGGATTGAAACCTATCTCAGCTGTGACGTCGCTTCCGAATTTCTTTTCTGTCGATAATGATAAGTAAATATTCACTTGTAAATAGATCATGTATTAGAAGTTTATATCTATAAAAAAAAAATGCAGTTAATGATATTATTCTTGTTGTAAATTTTGTATCATTTCAGTCGTGTTAGAAAGTTCAGCTTTCAACAATGCCTTTTCTAGTTCTAAACTTTGGATCTTTGTATCGAAGCTGTTGTATATGGGGAACAAAACGGAGAATAAATAACTTAATGAATATTCTTCAGGTATATTCGTCAATACTTCAGAAAAAAGTTTTGAATCATCCAGTAAAAAATGCATATTTCTTGACAACAGGTTGGTTACCAGGCTAATTGAATATAGAGTTTTATGCGCCTTAATATAATGGTTCATTATAAATATGAAATTGTCCTTGGTTAAATATTTTTCAATGGACATGAAATCATTATATGTTAATAATATTTGCAATGCTTGCTCACTGGTTAAAGCTGGATAAATAAGAGGATGTTTTACTGATGAAGTTAAAAGCAAAAGGAGAATATTATTTGGATCAAATTTGGCGATTTCTTTGAAAGTGTCTTGAATAAATGAACTATCTTCAACAGTGAGTGATTTGAGGTGAGATTTAATATGGTCGAAATAAGTTAGAAATTGTTCAAATTTTTCATGATATTGAATTTTAATTTTTAAAAAAGCGGTAATGTTTGCTTTATCGTATTGTGAATCTTGCTTGTACTCTTCCAAAAAGGATTCAAGACTGCTGTAGAGGTTCTGTTCTTGTATAATTTCTTGTAATTTTGTCAAATAATATTCCATCAAAAATTTTTGATCATGGGTATTCTTCACACCAAGCTTTTCAATTATTATGACTTTCATTGGGATATTATTATCCATCTTGGATAAGAGATCATTTAGTGATAGATCCACCGACTTTAACAATTGGAAGATTTCATCGATATGATTTTCATTGATTGTATGTTGAGTGTGATGATTGAGTATGAGTTCAATGTCATCCAAAAGTGAATCGTTAATGTATTCTTTGGGAAGTCTCTTTAGGTTTCTTTGAAGGTATTCGAATAGTTCATCTAGACGGTTTTGTTTCTTCAGTAGATCAATGAATTCGATAAACATTTCCATTTTGTCGTATATTTTAAACAAAGTAGATGTGTATGATTTTGATGTTCTTCCTTTCAAGATAGTTGCTACTTCAGATAAATTCTCGACCTCGAAGATATCAATATCGATGTCAATGTTTTCTTTTTCTTCTCCTTCTTGTAATTGAAACGTTAAAATGTTTATATCTATTGTCTTTAAAATGTTGTAAAAATCAGGAATATCATTTACATTTTGTAATTTCAGATTTTTCTTAAATGAAATGAGAAGAGGTCGGATTCCCATTGCACATTTATTTACCAATTTCAATGATTTTAAATTGTTTATCAATTGTTCCAAGCCATTAAAAGTCCACACGTTTCCGTGCAATTTTAAATCGAATATGTAAAAAAATATTCTCATATCAATTACAGATGCTCTACTGGACCATTTCTTAATGACGAATTCATCGATGACATCATGGTGTAACAGAAGTAACAATGATGCCAATAATGTTAGGTATTTAAATTCTAACTGTTGCATTTTAGACAATTGGTTTTGCTTGTGAGTGTTTTTCTTCATTTCATTCAGATAATCTTCAATGATTTGTATTTGATCCTGATCAAACTTATTCTGCAATTGCAACAGTATGGATCTTTTAAATAAGACGAAAATTCCATTAGAACCATAGGCTATCATATTGGAAGACAACTTTTCAAATACCTCCTCCACAATTGCCCTTTCCCTATTCATAGTCAATTGTACATCATTATTGTTGTTGTTCTTGTTGATCAGTGGAATAAGCCTTAATTTCTCTACTATAGTTTCCTTATCTTTATCAGTTGCTTCAGTATGGAACACAGTCTCAATCTTGGAAATATGTTGCGGTCCCATTATGGTTTGTATCATTGGTGTAGTATCATCATTATTAACGTCTAACAAGTTATTCACTTCAATTTTCGAACCATAATCTAGTAAAATATAAGGATACTCCACCATTACATCGTTTGGGTAATTTTGTAATACTAGTGTTCCCTGTATGATATCACCATTATGGTTTACCACTAATGCTATTGCATTATCTTCAATTGAATTGCCCCCTGAACATACGAGGAATTCCTTCTTATTATAGGAACACATCACCGGTTTTATATCGTTGCTGCTATTGCCCTCACTTATATGGAATAACGGTATGAACCGTTTCAAATTCTTCAAGTTTCTTATTTCGTAATTATTTTGCTTGCTGTTTATTAACATTAGTGTCGTTTCATGTTGTAATAATTTTTCTGTCGTTACTACGTCTATATTCTTTATCATTGTCATTGTCTCAGATAAAATTTGCCAAATTTGCAAGGAATCCTTGGTGGCAATTGTAATCTTATAAGAGGATGATTTTGGAGAGTAATGGAAAATGGATAAATCGTATACATTATTCAGGATTGAGATGTTGGGTACGGGAGCAAATTCCGGTAATAAAAATAGGATCAATTTACCTGCGGAGTTCAATACGAGTGCTCTTTCTATGTGTGGTAATAGGATTATTTTGGTTATTGGATCGTCGGAATCCGTTATGAATTTTGTTTCTGATATTAGGATGTAGTTTGAGGGTTCAATTTCGAAATAGTGTAGCAATTCGCCTTTGCTTGTTCCCAGATATATATGATTTTCGTAACCTTGGCATGCCGTGTATGATAAGTTTGGCGGAAGGTCTTTCAGTAGTGAGTGTATTATGAATGGTTCATAGGCCATTTCGTTTTGGGTTCGATGGAGATTTTGAATGTTTTGTCTGAAATATCGATTGATTAAAGTATTTTATAATGTTAATTATGGAGAAAGAGAAGAAGGGTTATTACTTAGGGTTTTGAGGTGAAGGGTAAAGGAAAAGGAAAAGGAAAAGGAAAAGGAAAAGGAAAAGATAACCTAATTTTGGTGTTAAAGGAAACCCTAATTGATTACACGATGGAACGTGTAAAAGCAGCTAAAGTTAGCCATATTTGATACCTTTTATTGATGTTTCTGCATTGTATTCGTCACAGAAAGCTGAGAACAAAAGAAGAAAGATTGAGCAGGAGGGAAGAAGGTGTCAATTCAGGGAAGTATAAAAGATAATTAAGAAAAGAAAAAAAAAAGAAAGATACTATTGATTAAAAAATGTAAACCCTAAGAAACAGAAAACCAAACCAAACCAATAAAACACTCTTGAAGAAGTTTAGAAAGCTTGCTATGCCAAATTGTAGTAGATGTCTTGATATTAAAAGTATACGTATATTTAATTTTTTTTTTTGCGCTGATATTTATGTCAGCCGGCTATGAGAAGTTCCAAAAAAAAAAAACAACTAAAGAATGGACGAGTTGAAGATAACACAATTATAAAGAGAAAACAAGAAGAAGAGAAAGGGAAGGACAAAGAGCATAGAATAATGAGTAACGAAAAAGGGTATATAGAGGAATTGAGACAATTAGAGACGTATCTACTTAAAAACTATGAGAGTGAAGAAAGTTCGAATGGTAATAGTGACTTGATCATACAATTTGAGAATGCATTAAGTTGTTTAACAATTTCCATGAATGAGAGATATCCCGGCTTGAATTTCCCCATTCAGTTGAGTTTCAGTGGTAGTGATGATGATGATGATGATAATTACAAGGATGCAAGATTTAAAATAAGTTCTGAATTGGAATATCGTCATGATGAACAGTTTCTAAGCAGTTATGATGCATTGAGATATTATATTAGTTGGATAGTTGAATTCAAACGGAGTTTGCAAGAGAGGATCCTTAGTGAATATAATGAGTCGTTGGATAAGAAAGATTTGCAACGCGATGAGAGTATTCAATTGCACTCGTCGAAGGCTGAAGATGAAGATAGGTTTGATAGAATTGATTATGATCTTAACAAGAAAGAGAGTGGTAAGGATAAATTACTCAAGACCACCAAGAAGGTGACTAGCAACCTGATCAGGGGCAATCAAATATTGCAGAGCGGTATCCTACAAAGTGATTTGAACCTGGACGAATTGAGGCAGCAAACACATTCCATGATGCAAGTGGAGGATAAGTATTCTCAATTCGAACAAGTGTTCCAGAAGACCAACCGTCTGGTGAAGACGTTACAAGTAGCGTCCCACCAGGAGAAGAGAGACGTCTACTTAGCACTTGGGTTTCTCCTGTGCTGTATCCTGTGGGTGTTATGGCGACGCATATTCAAGTTACCCGTGAAGCTGACCCTGTGGGTTTTATTCCAGTTCTTCCGAGGCGTGCTGTTTACGGCAGGCGTGGTATCCAGTTCTACTTCCAGTTCTACTTCCAGGTCCAATTCAGTTTCACATTCAAATCCAACAGTTCACACTGCGACTGCGACTGCGACAGCGATAGCCGCCAACGTGAGTTGCACCGTCACCGACTTGGTGGACGAGGCCATCCGCAGAATCATGGACGAGCTGTGAATGTGAAAGTGCAAGCGGATGATCTGCCCCCACGTGCGACGGGTGTAGTGTGCTAATGGCCGGGACGGTTGTTGAAAACCACAAGGCCCAGACAGGCGCGCTAATCCCCACTGGCCGCCTTTTTTTCTTGTTTTTTGTTGAAAACACCAGAAACCTTACGAGGCGTTGGCGTTACCCGTCTGCATTTCACATGCGCGCTCTCTGCCAACACTGCAAATTGCTTTTTTTCCTCTATATAAAGCATCGCCACTGTGGACACAAGCAACTTTTTGATCGCAAGGCACCCCACACAGACCAACGACGCCCGTGACGACTTCAGAAGGCATGACATCCTTCCAAGAAGAAACAACACAGGCAAACAAGAGACAGACAACAAAGATAGCAAACCATGAAGTGACTAACAGCCAGAATAATAGTATATCTTCCTTTTTCGACGACGAGAACAACAGCGACAATGAGGACCGTATACAGATAAAACCGGTGAATGACGAAGACAATACATCCGTGATGATAACGTTTAACCAAGGGATATCTCCCTTCATCTTAACGTTGACCTTCGTGGCGTCTATCTCTGGGTTTATGTTCGGGTACGATACGGGTTACATATCAAGTGCCCTAATCTCCATAAACAAAGATTTGGGTAGAACTTTGACCTACGGGGACAAGGAACTTATCACCGCAGCCACTTCGTTGGGTGCCCTGATAAGTTCCATCTTCGCAGGTACCGCTGCTGACGTGTTTGGTAGAAAACCTTGCTTGATGTTCTCCAATTTGATGTTTCTAATAGGTGCTATCTTACAGATCACGGCACACAAGTTCTGGCAAATGAATGTCGGGAGATTGATCATGGGGTTCGGTGTAGGTATCGGGTCTCTTATCTCTCCTTTATTCATCAGTGAAATTGCTCCAAAGATGATCAGAGGTAGATTGACAGTCATTAATTCATTATGGCTTACCGGGGGTCAATTGATCGCGTATGGATGTGGTGCTGGTTTAAATCATGTTCATAATGGCTGGAGAATCCTAGTCGGATTATCTTTGATTCCAACAGTCTTACAATTCTCAGCATTTTTATTCTTGCCTGATACCCCAAGATACTACGTAATGAAAGGAGATTATGAACGTGCCAAGGCCGTCCTCCGTAGAAGTTATATTGACGCTCCAGAAGATATCATAGAGAGGAAGGTCCATGAATTGGCTGAATTGAACACATCCATCCCAGGTAAGAATAGAGCAACAAGAATTTGGAACACTATCAAGGAATTACATTCAAACCCTGCAAATTTTAGAGCTTTAGTTCTGGCTTGTGGTCTTCAAGCCATTCAACAATTCACTGGTTGGAATTCTTTGATGTATTTCTCTGGTACCATCTTTGAAACGGTAGGCTTTAAAAACTCATCTGCAGTTTCCATCATCGTCTCAGGTACCAATTTTATCTTCACTCTAGTAGCCTTCTTCGCCATTGACAAGATTGGAAGAAGAGCCATTCTACTAATTGGGTTACCAGGTATGACAATGGCATTAACCATCTGTTCCATTGCATTCCATTTTATTGGCATTCAATTTGTTGGAAACGATGCTGTCGTCTCTCACTCAGGTTTCACCTCATGGGGGATCGTCATCATCGTATTCATCATCGTATTCGCTGCATTTTACGCCCTGGGAATCGGTACTGTCCCATGGCAACAATCTGAATTGTTCCCACAAAATGTTAGAGGTATCGGAACTTCATATGCAACTGCGACTAATTGGGCTGGTTCTTTAGTCATTGCATCTACTTTCTTGACTATGTTACAGAATATTACCCCTACGGGAACTTTTGCATTCTTTGCAGGTTTATCCTTCGTGTCTTTTATATTTTGTTATCTTTGCTATCCTGAATTATCAGGCCTGGAATTGGAAGAAGTACAAAGTATATTGAAAGATGGGTTTAATATTAAGGCCTCCAAGGCCTTGGCAAAGAAGAGGAAACAACAAGTTGCAAGAATGATTGATAATGATAATTTGAAATATGAACCAACACAAGAAATAGTAGAATCATAAAACTAATGTATAATATATATAATTTGACAATCTTATAAGCAAGCATTCATTATTAACTAATTTTTGTCCACCTGAACATCTCGCATCGTACGGCCTGGAAAATTTTTCAAAAAAAAATATCTTTAATCATTTCTCAATCGCGATGAGCTTAACTCATCTGCATCAAAAAAAAAAATTATTATTATTATTATAATAAGCAAATTATTGTAGAACAGACAAACAAACAAGCAGCTAAAAACACACACAGCTACAATGGCACCAACTGTGAAGAAAAATAATAACAAGCGCTTATTGAAGACTGACACAACTGCTCAGAACAAGAAGGCTAGAATCTCCGTGGATTCATCCGATGAACAATCTCCCTCTTCTTCTTCTGATGATGATGAATTGGATGACATAGTCTCTTCTGATAACGAAGAGCAAGAAGAAAAAGAAGAACAAGAGGAACAAGAACAAGGTGAGAAACCTGCTGGAACTTCAGATAACCATACCGAACAAAGAAAACTATTAAAGGAAAGAAAAATGCAAAGAAAGGCAGGTTCAGAAGTACAACATATCAAATCATTATGGGAAAAATTACGTGTTAAAAACCCACCATTACCTAAACAAATCCGTGATAAATTATCTAATGAAATTTGGGACCTAGCTAAGGATTGCATTGTTGATTTAGTCATGAAGCATGATGCTTCTCGTGTGGTGCAAACTTTGGTCAAATATTCTACCAAGGAACGTCGTGAACAAATTGTGGATTCATTAAAAGGTAAGTTTTATCTGTTGGCCACATCTGCATATGGGAAATATCTAATGGTGAAATTATTACATTATGGTTCAAAGAAGTCAAGACAAACTATGATTGATGAATTACACGGTTGTTTGAGAAAATTAATGAGACATCGTGAAGGTGCATACGTGGTGGAAGATTTATACGTATTATATGCCACCAATGAACAAAGACAACAAATGATTAGAGAATTTTGGGGTGCTGAGTACGCTGTATTTAGAGACGCTCACAATGGGTTGACTTTAGAAGAGGTGAGTAAGACCAGTGTGGAAAAGAAAACAATCATCGCTAGAAATTTAATGGGTACCATTACTGCATCAGTGGAAAAGGGATCTACTGGGTTCCAAATCTTACATGCCGCCATGAGGGAATTGGTCAAGATTGCCAATGAAAAGGAAATTTCTGAATTAATTGAATTGTTACACGAACAATTCGCTGAATTGGTACACACACCAGAAGGTGCAGACGTTGCATGTACTCTTATCGCTAAAGCCAATGCTAAGGAGAGAAAATCTATAGTGAAGACTTTGAAAGAACACAGTGAGAAATTGATCAAGAATGAACATGGTAACTTAGTCTTTATCACCGCATTGATGTGCGTGGATGATACCGTACTGATGTTCAAGTCATTCGGTCCAGCTGTTAAAGAGCATCTACAGGATTTTATTATCGATAAATATGGTAGAAGACCATGGATCTACATATTATTGAGTCTAGATGGTAAATATTTTGCTCCAAATGTGAAGAATGAACTGTTAAGATACAAGACCATGTCTGAATTAACCTCTAAGAAACCTGATTTACAAAGAAGACAGGAATTATTGAATAAATTTGCCCCAATGTATTTGAGTACTATTTCCAAATATTATGCTGAAATCTTGTCTGAAAATTTGGGTAGTCAGTTCATTTCAGAAGTTCTTCTCAACGATGAGTTATATGAGCAATTAAGTGACAAAGATATTAAGAGTTTCGGACAAGTTATTGATCGTATTGTTATTGCTTTCAAAGGTGATATTTCTGAAGAAGATCACCCAATACATAAACCATTTTCTACCAGATTATTAAAATCTTTGATTCAAGGTGGGAAATGGAACAATAAGGAGAAAAAATTAGTCCCACTGCAAAAAGTGGAAGGTTTAGGTGCTGCTTTTGCACAAAGATTTTATGACGAAATCATTGATTCTTCCAACTTATTGGAATGGATCAAAACCACAGATAGTTCATTTACCATTGTGGCATTGTATGAAACATTGAAAGATAAAGAAGAAGGTGACCAATTTTTAAATGATTTGGACGAAGTTAAGGATAAGATCGACTTGAGTTCTGAGGAAAATAAGAATAATAAAGGTGCTCACTTACTCTTAAAACTATTGAAATAGATAGATTCATAAGAAAATATAAATAGATAAAAGATTCCATTTCTGTATATTAACAATTCATTTTCAACGTATGAAAGGTTGTTTTTTTTCAATTCTATTTATTCGTTTGTATAGACTTTCTAATTTTATGATAACGTCAATTCATATCAGTTGCACTTTCCCTTCCATTAACAAGTCTCTGATCACTTGATATCTCATAACGTAAATACTATCAACTGTTAACTCGACATCTTCTTTCAATTCAGAAATAGTGACAGTATAACAATACTTTCCGTATTCGTTCTGAGATAATAAAGGATCTTGATCCCATTTCTTGTCAGCTGGTCCACAGACAATTATAAACACAAATTTATTCCAATCTGGTTCTTCAATCATATTGACACTACCCTCGGTATCATCAATAGCTTGTAATTCCTCGGGCATATATTTCAATACTGATCCGTTTAATAATTTCAACAGTAGTTCAGAGTGTTTCAAGTGATAATACTTTTCCTTCGCTGATAATAAGCTATCTACCTGCACCGAATCAAACTGTCTTAAATACAATGAGAATTTATCAATCTTTTGCAACCGACATCGTATATAACTTCTTAATATGAATTTTATTCTTTCTAAATCTGCTTCCATACAAAATAAGGGAAATTTGGATTCATATACATTAAGTGACACGGTTTTATTGTCACTGGAAGGATCCTGCGCCATCGATTCTAAAAAACCCATCGAGATATTTTCAATAGTTTCCATCTGTGATTGTATTCTTCCTAATATTCTCTCTATAAGTGAAAAAGGATAAGGTAATATTTCTGGAGAACACCGCTCATTCCTCCAATGTATCGTTAGTTGTTGGAAATCATCTTGTGACGATGTTTCTATGACGGTGGTGTTATTTATTGGAACATCTGATGTAGATAATGATGAATAGGTTTGGTCTTGTAATGGTTCTGTAGAGTTAACGGCCGTTGTGTCTCTATCTAATTCAGCTAGAATATCATCAATGTTTATATCCATTTTCCTTTCTCAAGTATTTTATTTTCGAGATTCTCAATTTTATTGCAATCTGAGGAAATATGTCAAGTTCTTCGTTTTTGATATGTTTGGACATTTTCAAGAACAATAAGCACTAATGGCGCGTCAAAGCAGTAAACACTATTAAATAAAAATATCTAATCGTAATCAAAGGACAAGCATTTCAACAGAGAGAGGGAGAGAGAGTAAATGGATAAGCTGAAGGAGTTGGAAGAAAAGAGACAGCGATTAAAAGCACTTCGAGAGAAAAGGAATAAACTTATCCAAACCCCAATTAGAAGTAATGGTAACCTCTCATCAATTCTAGGGAATGCTAATTCTCCAACATTAATAAATGAAGGGTTGAAGAATGTATCCATTTCTGTTGCGGTACAAACTGATGATGTAGTACAACATGGAGATCTAATTAATGAAACACACAATCAGCGAAAGGTTATAACATACAGTAAATCAATTCAAACAGATCCGTATTGGATTGAGCGAAAGAATGAGGACTCTACTTTAAGTAAAGAGGAAGAACTAAAAGAAGAAAAGCAGATTTATGAAGAGAAAGAGGACATAGAAAAAGGAGGAGATCACCAGATCGAAAGAATGGTAGAAGAACCCAAGATTCAGTTCTTGGAACCTTTAGTCATTACGAACCATGCCAATACTTTGGCAACACCAAAGAGTTTTATCCAGGAGGCAGAAAAAGATATACATAAACTAAAACTAGTACAAGGGCAGTCTTCCAACAAATTGTTCAAAGTTACTCAAGAATGGGTTTCAGGCATTGAGCCTAAAGAGGATACAGAGGTATACTGTGTCTCGGTGGATTACTTCCAAGGAATAGCTGTGATAGTATATAAGAGAATACCCAATGATCCTTTAGATATCAAAGAGACAATTTGGTCGTTTGTCGATGTTGTTCATTTGGAAGGTATGATACTTCTTGATCAATTAATGTTTAGAGGTCAATCTCTTATTTCTGGTATGATATTGGGTAAGGATTGTAAATATAATGAAACTGGCAAATATGTCATTCCAATATTATTAAGATCCATGAATGGTAAGACCATATTGTATGAATTGAGGGCTGTTAAGGATGAAAGTTCTTCTGAGAAAAGATATCAGAGAAATTTGATTGTACGAAATTATCACCATGCGGCAGTGTTAGGTATTGATGAAGTAAAAACAGATAATCTTGTTAATAGCAGAATTATTTGTGGTAGTAACAATGGTATTATTAGCGAGTTAAATAGTGTGGATCTTACTGTTTACAAAGATTCTACAATGGTGTACTCTACTAAGGACCAAGGTGTAACTCATCAAATCAAGATTGTTCCACCGAAATATACAGACTTAATCGCGTTACAAGAAAAGATACAAAATGAATTCGGAGATGATGATGATGAAAGGGGGGATCAATTATATTGTGATCATTTGAATAAAGTAGTTCTAGATGATGAGCTTTGTATTACATCATTAGCTATTGATCCTAACAATGCAGAATGTGTTTTTCTTGGTACTGAAGATGGCGGACTTTACAAAATATTTCTACATGAGAGTGTTCCCTTGCAAACTCTTAGTTTGGACATAGGAAGCAACTTACCCATTGCATTAGACAATAATGGATTTTTACCCAAATCGAAGTTTCACTCGGGTGATGTGACGGTGTTATGTTTCCATGAAGGAAATAAAGAGTTATTACTTTCAGGGTCCATAGACTGGAATTGCCATCTTTGGGATACCTCTGATAACGAATTAATAGGCTCCATTGATCTTGAAGAACCCGTCATCGATGCGCAGTGGTTCCCACTTCATACACATCACAAAAAGTTGAAAATTTGTGTATTAACTGTTCACACACTAAATGTGATAGAATGGGATTTAATAAAAGAGGAAGACAAAATGACTTCCCAAGCAAAGCCTACCATTACACATAAGATTTGTTGTGAAGAACTGGGGATGCCCATGTTCACATCGTTGCATCTTTTCCAGAGATATGACGACCCACTTTCCACCACTATGGTCTCTATTGGAGGTGCCGGATGTTCCGTACTCTTCCTAGAGCTAAAATTGGCCAACATATCCAGTGAATGAGGACAAGAACTGCGACAATGGTGACTATTATTATCTCGAGATCTGAGCAGAGCGGTGATAAGCGGCGGAGGTGTTAAGCGCCGTGTAAGACGATCCGTGTGCCGTTTTGCTGCCGAAGCATTCCGATTACTAAGTGAGAAAACTGCCGTCTTATTCTAGTTTTTGTCTTTGATATTTAAATGGTTTGGGAACATACTATAATTGGCCTGTGATGTGAATGCTCGGTCTGTTAGGATAACCAGTGAGATAACTATCTAGAACAACATAAAGCCAAAGCTCCCCCCTCCCCTCCCCTATGTCCGCATTCCTACCAATTGATCAAGCAATTAAACATTTCAAGAAGAACAAATTCCTAATTGTCATGGATGATGAATCTCGTGAAAATGAAGGTGATTTAATCTGTGCCGCCGAGGGTATCACTACAGAACAGATGGCCTTCTTAGTGCGTCATTCGTCCGGTTATGTATGCACGCCTATGACTAATGCCGTCGCTGATAAACTAGATCTACCTTTATTAAGAACTGGTATGAAATATGTTTCTAATGCAGATGATAGACATGGGACTGCTTACACAATCACTGTCGATGTAGCGGATGAAACCACTACCGGTATTTCTGCCCACGATAGAACTCTAACTTGTAAAGCATTAGCTAATGAGAAATCTACAGCTACTTCATTTTTGAAGCCAGGCCATATCTGTCCCCTTAGATCTGTGGATGGTGGCGTTCTAAAAAGAAGAGGTCATACTGAGGCTGCTGTTGATCTTTGCCAGTTGAGTGGCTTGGCACCTGTAGGTGTCATATGTGAATTGGTTAACGACAGAGATGGTTCTATGATGAGACTTGATGACTGTAAAGAATTTGGCAGTAAATTTGACATCCCTTTGATTTCCATTGAAGATCTAGCTGCTTATTTGGAAAAGCAAAACTAAAGAAATTAGTAAATTTTTACGACATTAATTATCAATGACTTCTTCATATACATATAACTTAAATATTATAACGATTTAATACTGTCTAAGCGTTGATTTATCGAAATTTTCAAAGCCTAAAAAGACGAAAGAAACCTAAAATTTAAGGCCATACTAAATAAGGAACAAGGCTTCACAACAGAAAAGCGTATCAAATATAAGTAAAGTGTAATGAATAGGTTATTTGGTTATGGAAACAAGAAATCTCATGAACAACTTCTTCAAGAATCTAACCAGGCTATGAATCAAGCGCAACAAGGATTACAAGGAAGAGTATCACAATTAGACACACAAATTGCCCAGCTAAATTTCCAATTACAAACTATACAAGCGAAGATAGCTCGATCTAAATCAAGTTTAGGTCAAAGGCCACTAAGGCAGCAGGCTTTGAAATTATTAAATAAGAGAAAGCAATTACAAGGGATGAGGGATTCTTTGGATTCACAAGCCTGGTCGATGACGCAGGCACAACTGACCAGTGATAATTTACAAAATACAATGGTGACTGTAAATGCATTGAAACAGACTAATAAAGCATTGAAGGCGCAATACGGAAAGATTAATTTAGACAAGCTGCAGAATATGCAAGATGAAATGTTAGATTTGATTGAGCAAGGTGATGAACTGCAAGAAATGCTGGCATCTGCGTCATCTATGGGGCAAGATTTGGATGAGATTGATGAGAGTGAATTGGATGCTGAATTAGATGCACTTGCAGAGGAAGATTTCATTGCCGGGATGGAGGAAACTGAGTCCATGCTGGAAACTAATGGGCCTGCATCTTACTTAGGTGGGGCCATACCACAATTTATTGATGAAGAACCATTAAATGAAGATAGTGAGACTGCAAAGAAGCTGGAAAGTGCCCAATGAATCTATTCTTTATATATATATATATAAACGCATTATAATATTACTCTCTTACGTAAGCTAGTAAGAGATATGGCAATCGCCATGAAAATATCTTGAAATGTCATTATATACCTAAATGAAAAGAATATAGCTGCAAAATTTATCGATAAAGTGGTAAGAACACTGACTGAAAATGAGTAGTCCAAGTAGTCTACCAGAGAGTGACAATGAGGAGCAAGAGTTTCTCATAACAACAAGAGAGCGTAGACACAATGCAGGTAACAAACTTAAGAAATTACTAGACCAGGAATTGGAAGAGTTGAAATCCACTACACAACAATTAGATCAGGATGAGATTGATTTATTATTCCAAGAGGATGAGGAAGATGAAGAATTTCAAGAGGACGAGCAATCGGAAGAGGAAGAAGAGGAGACAACTTCTAGCTTGAAAACACAGTATGCACAACCATCTGAAGAAGATGAAGATCTGATGTTGAGTGAGTCTAATGATGAAGATATGTCTAATGAGGACGAGGCAGAAGATGTTGGAGAGAAAGAACTGCAAAGAATAGAAAAGATGAAAAGGAAAAGGAAACTGCAAAAACAGAAGGGACCAGTGTTAATACGGAAAAGGAAACGTTCAGTTGTGACCACTACAGAGGAAACCAATCTTGAAAAAACGACATCATTTAAACGAAAACATACTTATGATGAAATTAATGCAGAAAGTTTATTACAGGTTGACAGAAGAACGTCGAAGAGATCTTCCGTAGTTGCTAATAAATTACAAGTTTATGAGAAACTATCCAGGGCAGAGGAGAAAAGAAAGTTAATAAGAGAGAGAATGCATAAGCATAGGAAACATCAGTTGGAGCATATATTGACACAGGATGATAGAATGAAGATCGCTTTGGAGACAGAGAAGTTTAACATTCAAAGCTTGGACAAGTACAAAGAACAAGAGCTTTCGAAGAAACAAAATAGACTGGCAATGCAACAGAGACAAAAGATGAAATTTAAACCTAGTGAGATAATTTTAAGGAGATTATCTACGTCGTGGCTTGTAACACCACTAATGGAAATTGAAGATAACCAGTATTGGGAAGCTCAATTAAAGAAAAGAGAAAAGAAGAAAAGGAGATATCCAAAGAGACAATCAAAGAAACAAGAACCTACAGAGAATCCAAAGGTAAACCCTAATGAACCTGGGCAAACAGTTTCTGGTCTACAAAATGGTCAGACCTCTATATCGTTTGAAGTATCACAGCCAAATACAATGGGAAACAACGTAACTACGATAGCTGATCAAGTAGCCGAATCATCAATGAATTCAAAAAATACAACTCCGAGTGAATTAGAGACCACCACTAAGGAATTGGGCACTTTGAAAGATGAAACAGTAAGCATTCGAGAGGAATCAGAAACGATTCAAGATGTACAACAGGACGATTCTACTAGACCACAGTTGAACGAAAGTGAACAAACTTCTATAATGTCTGTAAATGAGGAAATATTGGCAGATAACAATCCCAGAAGTGCTGTCGGTATTGAGGAGGATAAACAACTGCCGGGGACTAGTACGTCAATAAATGAAGGAACACGAGATATTCAAGATCAACCAAAACCATTTCAATTAGCAGCCACAAATGTCACTAAAATGGGGGCAGATAATACAGATATGACGAAAGAGAAAGAGAAAGAAGAATCGATAGGTGAAAGTGTTACAAAACAGGTTTTATTTTTAGAAACTCCTGAAATCACTATTATTGACCCTAATGATACACCCTTACAAGTCAGCGTTTCAAAAGAAAGTTCACTTGCACTATCAGAAACACCAGAGGTTTCATCTGCGACTGATATAACAATTGATGCAGATCAACCTTTGGTCTATGAGGGACCGAGTCAATTGGTATCAAGAGAATTTGTTATATTATATAAATGTGGAGATGGGACCTATAGTGGACAATTGCAGTCCCGCTTATTTGGATCAACGTCAACATCTCCTCTTCGTCCAAAATCTTTAGAAGTTGAAACAATATTGAAATCTACGTCATTAACTGAATCTAATGTTTCTTCCGAAACGAAAGAAAATACGCCATTTAACAAAGAGATGGACATATCAATCTTAGATAATTTCCCATCATTCGGGGAATACGATAAGAAAGTGGTTCATCAAATTAATTCAAGCGATAATAAAGATAAAGAAATCAGATTAAAAACTACAGCACCTACGGGAATATATTTACCGTGTGGTCTAAGGAGAAAATGTTTAATTACAAATAACAATTGCCAATATTTCGATCCGAAAAATGGTATTCCGTACTCAGATTTGGAAGCCTATAAGATTATCCAAGAGATACAAGATACGAATGGTTCATACAAATGGTTTGGTTTGAAAAATGGTGGTATATTCATGAACATTAAGCAGAAACCAGCAAATGGTGTCCCTGAAGGGTTTTAATTACGTATATATATATATATACTCATATGCATTAAATACCGATCATAATATCGTTAATTTTATATTACTTTACTATATGCTTCCACTAATATCTTGAAATGGTCTTCAGCTTCTTTAAATATTAATGGAGTGTTATCCAAATTCGAATTCGATTCGTTAGATAGATCACGATTTTCATCAAATTCTTCTCTGGCATTATTGTTCTGTATAGTTAAGTGCTGCTTTTGTAAAATATTGTATAAGTATAGGTAATTTAATGATAGAAATCTTTCCGGTGATGAAATCATCTTACTGCATTTAGTCATTACTGTTTCAAAATCATTTCTTATTCTAATAATTGAATTGTATAATGGTTCTGCCCGTTCATCGTTCATATTTTTATTATCATTCGCTTGGAGATTGTTTTTCTTTGCCAACATTAGTAAACTAGACAAGAATTTGGCGAACTGTACGGTTAAATCATGTGGTTTACTCAGCAGCAAATCATTATTCTTTTTAACAATATTTTGGGTTGTGGAAATTTTTCTTAAATTTTCACATTGGAAATCAATTAATTGTTGGAATTTAGGCCACAGCAGTATTAATTGATTATTAAGATATTCAGGTATTATCGGTACATTTCTTCTCTCAGATTCAAATTCTAATTGGTTTGCTATTCTAATGCAAATAAGTACTCCAAATATGTCATATGTTTGTTGTAATAGTTCATTTATAGTATATTCCATTGCTTGATCAAGGGTGGGCTGAAATATTTGTTCTAAAATACCATTCAATTCTTCGACATTATCACTTACCCTAAAAAATGATTTCAAGAAGCTGTATTCCACTGAGCAATTATCCAAAATGGCCAAGTTCAAGTTTTTAAACCCAACTTCTATGAAATTATCTTTGTTTCTATTGTTTTCGGCGATTTGTGATACCATAACAGTGTTATCCTCTTGAGATAGGATAGATAATCTTCTTTTGATTTGAAAATACTCTGATATTGTTTCTCTTGAGATGGTGGAAAGACCATATAGGTAATTGGGGGATAAATATGATGAAAACAAAGAGCCATTTGTCTTATTGTTGGCACTTTCATTTATACTTACACTGCTCAATCCGTTACCTAAAGCATATTGGTTATCAATTAGTTTGAACGGTAAGATTGTCAATGATCTAATATATCTACTGAAATATTCTTTATAATACCATTTCATTGTATACGAATATGCTTGCCTTAGTTCTAAAGCCAGCGAATAGTTATTTTCCACTATGAATTGAAAACATTCTTTCACCTGTAGCATATCATTTTGAATACGCTGTGATGCAACTGGTTGATGTCGTCTTAACGATTTGATATTATGCACTATGAATTTTTTGGATCTTTCTAATATGATCAACTTCAAACACTCTAGAATTTCATTCATGGTATCAAAATCCTTTGGAGTTTCCAATTTGGACTTAGCTTTGTCTGAACTGGGTAAATATTTAGCGTATATTTCTTTTTTATCCCTTATAAAGTTAATATTTTCCTGCCACGATTCATTAATCTTCCCATGTAATATTTCATTAATTACATCGACAGGAATAAATAAGTCATTGACTAACGGACTAATGGTTTCTAATCTTTTTGAATTGTACTCTAATAAACTTTTTAATTCAGAAGATTTACTTCTAATGAAATTTAGATCACTAGTGTATTCAGATAGTCTCTTTGAAAAATTAACAATGTATTCGCGTAAAGGCGGTACAACAGTGTCCAAGGTGGTTCTTAAGGTATCTTGCTTGGTCTGTAATAATTCGAGTTCCTCTAAAACTGTATCGTTGGCTTGGTAACTAGAGATGGTAGATTCTTTTATAAAAGTTTGGAAAATGTCATCTGGTTCGTTTATCGTTGTCTTTGGATCAATTGCATCATCGATTTTACTGTCTTGTATTCCCAGAATAGTCTGCAGAACTTCCATTAGAGCTGAATAGGAGGTGTATTGATACGATTCTCTGTATCCTCCAATTGGGTGTAATTTCTGTAACCTCAAGCATGTGTCAATGAAGGTTAAATCTACAAATACTAATCCATAAAAAACAATTATAACTGCTAAACTGTCAAAAAATAAAGGTCCTACCCGGATTCGAACCGGGGTTGTCCGGATCAAAACCGAAAGTGATAACCACTACACTATAGGACCAGGACTTCATTGTTTTATGTATTAGAGTGGATGAGTGAGTAAGGGTTGTTGAAGTGGTTCTCTATTATCCTGATGGATAGTTTTCTTGCGTTCTATTTCGTCTGTCCCTCTTTTAATGGAACGTATATATCTATTATGTAACGTCGACTTCGTCGACTTATATATGCTTTCAAGTTCAAGCGGGTAATCGCTGATTGACTAATCGTCCATGAGATTTAGGGTTATTCCGTAATTAGGTAACCGATGTGTGACACTCGATTACTATATTACATCTTCCCCCCTCTAGGGTCGATCCTCTCTTTATCTGTGGCTTCATCAGATCTCTTAGCTAGTTGGTTTAGATTCCCTAACAGGGACAGTTTCATTTCTTCATTAGCATATTGATTGAACAACCGCTTAGGTAC